>JAEBDU010009181.1:0-36128 GCA_016802625.1 Heliconius numata | reverse complement strand
AATAATAAACAGCAATAAAACAACAAATTGTTTAAGTTTCTTTTCTAAAAAAAGAAATTAAGAATGAATTAATCTTCGCTAATATTTTAATTTCTTAAAGTGATCATATGAAAAGAATAAGCGTGAAACCGTGTAGACATTCACACAGTCCCTAACGTTTAAAGTCGACAGATGAGATGTCAGCAGAAAATTGGATTTTGTAAAATAAATATGTCGCATCTACTTTGAAGAACCCACACTTGACTAAAACTATCTTTCAGAGTAAGCACTTTAGGTCGAATGTTGATCAAAGAATGGGCAAGAACACGAAAAGTTAATTTTAAACGCAACTTAGGGCACAAAAGATTTAATTTTTGTCCACTATGTGTTCTGATACAATATGGCAATGAATAAAGGTGTTTATTCTTTCTTGAAGGGATTAGCTTTACAAAGGTAACGTAAGTTAAGTGACATTCGCAATTGAAAATGTTTTTAAATAAGTAAAATATAAATTAAAACCAATCTTTGTTCGCTTTTAAGTTCTTAATCTCTTCTTTTCATGTGTTATTTCGACGCTAATTGTTCATGTATGCAGGTGCCTGACTTTTTCTGTTTTATAAGCAAACATTTATTTAGTAGTAAAGAAAATTTTATAAAATACATATGTAATCACAAAAAACGTATAAAAATATAATTACATAAATCAAATTGTAGCACTTCCATTGAGAAACGAAGATCTTAAAATAAAATAAATACAGCATTTGGGTCAGACTTGCTGACATTTTTATAATTTGTTGCCAAGAATTTTTTATTGACTTAACGTAACATACTACTGAGAACTCGTTTATTATCTTGTGAATTACAGCACTGTATTAAGCCTTAATAGCTATTATGGGACTATATAGCAAAAATCATCTTCATAATTACAAGGTGTGGCTTGAGTTTGGAGGTTTTACGAGCTGTGACCACAATTCAGTTTTCGTTAATGACTGCTAAAAATGAGAATTGCCAATAAAAGTGCATTAACTGTTATAAACAGTTAAATAATCAATAACCGGACAAAGAAATGTTAACAATCGTTTCATATAAAATAAAAGATATTTAAAATAATATACCTGAATTGATAATATACCAGAGAATAGCTTGCAAATTGGACTCACGCAGCGACAAGACCATACTGGTATATGTATGTTTGTATGTAATCATAATTCTTACTTAAAATGCACGCTAAAACAAATGATAAAAACAACCAAAATTTCGTGTATAAGTTTAATCATTTTCAAATATATGAGCTGCATTAACAGTTTTTTTTACTGTTATTAAGGTAGTGATTTATTTGACAAGCCCGAGATGTCGGACAGGGCCAATGCATCGATTTCTTTCTGACCCTTGTTTTAAAAGGCATAAAATAAACATCAACCGCGCATCTACAGGAACCGACATCTTAAAAAGTCACATTCTTTTTATTTCACTTTTCAATTTACAACAATATTCATCTCTTGTAAGTTTTTATTGGTCATAAAATATATCGGAATGAATATTGCGTATTAATTGCGTTTATTCTTGGTCTGGGAGTTCTCCGCGGTGGTGCGCTATCAAAGAGAAATATGTATATCTTTTTTATTTATAAAAATTTCGATAAAATAAGTTTATGAATTCATAATCGAACTTGTTTCCTTTATTAACTACATATTGAAGTCCGCTAAAACCATATTATAAAGTTTTGATTATTTCTTAAAAGGCGGTCTTCTTAAATAACATTCTTAATGTACATTTGGTTTTAATTATTATCATTTAGCGTTACTTATTTGTTATCTTAATGGTAAATAACGATTGTATTACGAAGAAATAATAAAGTTTAATTTTAACTTCCTCGGTTACTGAAATTTTAATTTTATATGCTTTTTTATTTTAATAAGTTTACTTATACGTTCATAATTATATACATTTTTAATTGTAATGTCATCGTGGAACACTCAGCATGAAACTGTAAACGGTTGAAGTTTCTATTTTCACTTTTCGTTTTGGTAACAAAACACATAATGTCTAAAAAATTGGGTAGAATGTGAAGAACGGAGAGTCTAGACACTGCGTTATCTCTGGCCAATATGATTTTATGATATAGCGATATAGATTAATTGAAGAAAAAAAATGCCTTTACAATACACAATGGTTGTGGTTTGAATTATAAGTTATTTTAAGTTTATGGTATATATTATTCTGTAGTGTTGAATTTTCTTACATTTTTTTTAGTCTAATTAGATAACTTACAATAGTTCTATTTGAATGTCAAGTGGAATACAGAAGGATCTCCCAGTACCTTCTCTGAAAAACTAATGAGATAAGTAATTTTAAAATTATTGTAACTTGCTTTGTACCTACTTTTCTTTAATGTAGAGTATTGAACTTAAAAGCGTTAAAATTTTATTAGACTTATAGGTATGTATTAAAGTCTAATAAGCGACATGTGGTAAAACCAATCTTATTAGTAAGTTATTACCAATTGAGACATTCTATTACTTACATTACCTTTGAGGCAGTTTTTTTTAACTCAGTACTCGGAGATAAAAAAAAAATCAATTTGCTCGTTCTGATAACAAAAAGAAACGGGCCACTAGAGCGAATGAAAATATTAATTTTTATGATTTTTTTTTTCACTAACTTCAATGCCGCGTTTTCGTTGGGCGACGCCTGGCATGTATAAATTTTAATATTAGTCCAAAAAGAAATAGAATATTTTTTATTTCCTTCCAAATCAGGTTAAACTGTACACGGAAGAGACATAAAAATAAAACAAACAGATCACACGTAGACAATACACGTTTAACGTTTCTGTGGGACCATCGCGTGCTCTCAGCGGAACTCTGCGGTGAGCGCTGGTAAGGGAAGCGGATATACGGAACCACATTGTTACTGTTGTATTCTATATTCGTGCACACAACATAGAAAACCTGATAGGGATATATTCTATACTAGTGGGCCCGGACGCGGCTACGCCCGCGAAAATATAAGCCTAAATAATTAAAATAAGTTAAAAAATAATAAGAAGTGAAGATTTATTATTAGAAAAAATATCTGAGTAACCGAAATGAACAAACGAAAGAAGTAAAAGTAACTAAAGGAAATTCTTAATATTAGAAAAAGTACCTAAAGTTTGCCTTGCGCGCGTACTAAACATTTTTCTATATTAAATAATTATTAATTTTTGCGAACAATATTAAATAAAATCCCAAATGATTAAAATTACAATATTTTAAGTGTATAACATCGGTATAGATAACCGAACTGAGATAAATTAATTATAAGCAGCAAATAATTACATAAAAAATAATAGTAATTCGAAAGTATATAAAAATTTACAAAATCATCAAAGTCATCTGCCCGTTCGCGTCGGTCATACTATACCACTCGTAGGCTAGGTCATTTGGAATCAGTGACATCTTTATTATTTATTACAATGTTATACAGTAAACTATAATTTCCATCAAGATGAAATGCCAAAAGTGACTATTATATTTATTTTCATAAGGACGAATATCAAATTATAGAAGTCATCTAATTTTTGTAAATATATACAAATCTATATCGGCGTGCGCCATGTATGTATTAAGCAAACTCACTTTGGGTGACGTTTTCTTAAAACGACAAACTTTGCAAGCCGTTGCTTAGCAACGCGTAGCGACAATTGTTATTAATATGGCGGAATAAATTGCTTGTCAAATTAATTATTTTAATATATTGGTATATATCGAAAATATTACAAATATGAGAAAAAAAAAGTATCCTATGTTCAACCCGGGACCCTCAAGTATCTCTATATGAGTATTTTATCACAATTAAATTAGCGGTTTGGACCTGATTGCGTAAAAGACAGACAGACAGACAGACCGACAGAGTTACTTTTGAATTTATAATATAGGTATGGATATGTATATTTCTTTTGTTATTTAATTATAGGTATGGTCTAGATTTCCTATATGTAATCATGTATTCTCATTCTTATTCCTTAAACATTCTTATAAGATATTAAAAAATCATTTATGTATGTACATATTTTTATTATAAATAATTCAATTGATTATAATTATATGTACTCAAATTGTATCATCGATTGCCTAACATCGTCAACGAATTTTTCACTTTCAAATTAAAAATAAGTATGTTTTACAATCCCATAGAACCTAAACCAATCTATGAGTTTAAGTTAAATTAACTAAACCTATAATTAAATCAAATATTACCCTCATTAATAGGCTCTAAATATTCTTATAGATAGACAACTTTTCATAAAAAAAATATTGTGCAATAACAGGCGTTAATTAAAGTTTTGCTCTTAAAATGATAGCAAGATTATAATCTATTTAAGGTGTTTTTCCGATTACATTACCGGTATGTGGTTGACGGTTACGAGCTTTCACATGAAGCAATTAGTAGTAATCAGATTTCTGTTGCCTAAACATGCAAATCAGCGCGTTAGGTTAAACTAATTAGGGTGAACTGAAGTTATCGGTCGCTGTACAGGTAGGGGTATGTACTGCAGAATACTTTGTATACGAGTATAGGAAGAGATAGCAAGCTAGGGACGTTTTAACTGCAGGTTAGTTTTTTGTAAGCTAAGCTAATTATTTTTTAGGTTCCCACATATGAGAAGGAATCTAGTGTTAGTTCCCTTTCAGCCTCTTTTCGCGATACAGTGTGTTGAGTGGTGGATTTTAACTGCGCTTTGTCTTCTTTCCAAAGCGAGATAATGAAAACAGTTTATTCACCCGCATTAGAATCGAATCCAGAACCGCTATGTCGTTGAGCCACGATAGCCTTTGAACAATAAAATGAATTATTATGTATTTAATTAAATGAAACTTACATACATTTGTTATTCAAGTTTTTCTTTCGTTCTAATATATATAGTTGATGAGCATATACTCAGCGTAATGGATATTAGTATGATCTAAACTTTACATTTACTTTTTAAAATTTAATCAGTTTAAAATAAAAAATATATATATTCAAATATTGAAATATGATATCTAATTGATTTTGCTCACATAACTTATTCATAGTGAGTGGTTCAACAGGTTAATTAAAAAAAATACAAACTTAAATTAACTACCATATCATTAAATATTGAAAATATTAGAAAATTGTGTATAGAGAGATAAGACGCACTTTCGATATTACAAAATTATGCGTTACAATTTGTCAATTTTTTCATCTCATCTAAAACAACTTTACGTTCTCAAGGTTTAAGAGAAAAATATTTTTTAGCTTTAGTGTTGTATTGTGCATATGGGGTCAGCGTAGGGAATTAAGTGCTAAGCTACTCCGTTCTCTACTTTCCACTAATTTTTCTTAGGAATGAATAATAATTTACTCCCACGAGTGGAGCGAACCCTCAACCACCGTATCACAATCACACGTTTGTGATCCACATGGCTGGCCTTAGTGAAAGTTATGAAACAAAATTATTCAATATAATTATACAATTTCTGATCAATACAGTATTAAATCTTACTGGGAGCAATGAAAACGAAATCCACGTGCTGCTTTCACCGACCTTGGGGCAATACCTAATTGCATATTGTGTAATACCGACGCACGCTGCGAACAATCAGACCATACCGCTCGAGCTCTCAACGATTTATTGGGTATGCCCACTTCCACTCTATATATCCAGATGCTGGCCTTGCACTGACTGGTCTGGACTCGACTGGTGCTATAATACATTTTATTGATTAAAATAACATATAAAGAGAATATATACGTTATTGCACTCACGCAGCAGTTCAGCAAATTGCTTTAAATTATTTATTAAGCAGCTTCCATTTTTAACAAAATGATAAAGCGAAATTTTTTACAGATTATTTTAAGGTAAAATGCACATTTGAAAGCATTCGAAATAGAATTTCGTGACATCCATTGAAGGTCTTCACGAGTTATGTCACAGAAATTAATAAATAATGCAGTTGATTTTTTTCCCATTCGCCTCTCCAAATTGTAGTAGCGTACCAGAACTGGGATTTTTTCGTGATTTTGTTTTTCTCTATTTCAGTTGATATATGTGACGTATTTCCGCACTTTCGAATGAGTTTCGTATTCCCTTTCATGTGCGCGGTGCTTTAAAAATGTATTCGCGAGGGGCGGGCAGGTACCCAGTGCAGACGTGACATGGGGTATCATGATTTGTTAAGGAACTTTTCAGTTAACGCGTTCCTTTGGGAGTCGATTGTTTGACTGTTATAACTGTATTGTTCCTTTTTATTAATAATGTGACGATATGGATTCGGGATTCGTTTTTGTTTTCAATATTTTTTTTCTATGTTTATTCTACGTTTATTGGGACTTGTGAGGGGCCTTAAAAGTAACAGTATATATTAGCTTCAAGCTATATCTAGGGGAATTTACCTTATGTATATGTGTTGAGACATCTTGTTCTTCACCGACATACCAATTTTCGAGACTTAGTGTCAGTTATGTGGTCGAAATCAACTCTGCGCTTTTCTTGTTAGCAATAGGAGCAAGGAAAATAAAATGGTAAAACTCTTGAGGTGGAATCTAAGCCACAACCATCGCGTTTACGCTGCGTAACGACGGCTTCTACTATATATTATTAGTTAGAGTTCTACTGAGGGCAATCTATGTAAATACGAGTCAATCAATGATTGGTTGAATCACTCTACACAATATACCTATGTGTTATCAAAACTTAGCAAAAAAATTATCTAATCATATTATAATACAACAAATAAAATAATTACGCACTAAGACGAAAGTCTAGAAATAGATAGCAATTTAGAACGTTATACATTACATAATAAGATAACCGTTCCAACCATAAACAAAACAAAAACAGACCAAACGGCAATAAACTTAAGCAACTACAATAAAAGGTCTTGTAAATTCACGATTATATTTCAAGCAGCGTAATTCAATGGAGCTGATGATATCGATCAAGTACTCCATCAGGGCGACAGCGGTAGCCACGATTATCTGCAGGAAGGAATCGGGGACGAACAGATAGGTCGTATCGTATGCCAATTAGCCAATTAGAGCCAAACAACGGAGGCTGGGGAGATAAACTTATGTTTTTGTGATCTCGCCTGGGACATTTCCTTTATCCCATTGATAGGAACAAATGGCGGCGCTGTCTTCGGCAAGGTCGTGACAGTCGCTATTTTCAGTATAACGGTGTTTTGGGTAACTTGATGGTTGTGGGTTCGTTCCCCACTCTGTGGAATGAATTATTATTTATTAATATTTTCATATCTTCGTACTCGCACCATGGCAAAAGTTGATTTGTGCCACTCAACACATAATGCCTCGAAAAATTTCAATGGAAAGTGGAGAACAGTGTCTTAACACTAGGTTCTTTCTGCTCTTGCTAAATGTGGGACACACCGTGAAGCTATTTTTTTAATTATAAATTTTTTTTGCAATTTTACGAGTACGCTGTGAGTATGTATTTTTTGTTTTTTTAAACTTTAAAATACAATTTACTTTTACTACTTATATACCTTTGGCATACAAGTATATATATAATGGCAGGAATATTACCTTTCAATTTCGATTAATAGAAGATTTACGTACATAACGATAATGAAGTAAATAAATTAAATCCTCCTAACGAAGCTCAGCAGGGTAATCCTGGCCGCGGTGAGATTCCTTTTGGAACAACAAATAAGCAAACTACTTTGTGTATAATTAGTAAGTATTTTGTAACGTTACCATTAATGTAAAAGAATAACAAAGTTATTTAAAAAATAAAAATGTTTTCAGATTGTTTAGGTAATAACGTAATGATATACAATTCTATATAGTTTTTTCAATATTCAAAATAGGTCTTCTTTTACCTGACCTTAGTCTCGGCCTTTGTTGTGAGAATCTGTCTTCCGACTCGCTGTACCCTACTTTGCTCGGTCTTCAGCATGCCCAGTGGTGAGTCCATTGGCTTATTTTTTATTTCTGTTCATATTCTGTTAAAGTTATTTAAAAAAATAGTTAGTATCCCCAATATAGTTTTTTTAATAAAACCTAAATAATAAATTGTATTCGACAAAAAATGAATATTAGATCCAACGATTAACATTCGTAGTTACAAATATAATAATTAAGACAAACTAGATCTATACAAAAAATATACAAATGAATTATTCATAATAAATCTCATATTACAGAGAGGTCAATAAATTTCAATCTGTCATTGATAATTTTGTATGGAGAACATCTGCATACGCGGCTGTCCCTGTCTCATTCAACGTTCGGATTCTGTAACTGCACCTGTAGAATGTCTATAAGGCTGCCGTTAAAGCCTTATTGCTTTTATATTGGTTTATGTTGTTCGTGGAATCTTCTGACTGGAGATAAAGGTAAACGGAGCGTACGGAACTTGTGTTTGAAGTAGCGTGAACGATACCTTGTGTAAAGTAGGAAGTGTCTTAAAATAAAGCGTGATTGTTAGTTAAAGATTAGATTTTTTAATGTATATTTTAATTAGCTCATTATCACAGTATGTGACTGTAAGCACAACGGTTGTGGGTTCGGTTCCCACTTTGAGGAATGAATTTATTTTCATTTCCTCGCTCAGGTAATAAAGTAAAGCGCCAAATGGACTTATAAGTTGAGTGTCTTCACACTAGGTTCCCTTTTATTTCGTTATCTTGCTGTAAAGCTACAAAAAAAATAATATAAAAAGTTAATGCTAAGTACTATTTGATAAGAGCAAGAAAAAGAGTTTCATAACACACCTTTTACATAAATAATACACAAAACTCATTTTCAAAACCGATATGGTCTTAAAAATATAAGATACAATATCGATTATTTATTTTTTTTTTTAAATATTGTGCATATAATAATCACACATTTACAAAACAAAACATTTTTAATCTCATCCGATAACGGAAAGTAGCTAAAGTTTAAAAGATAAGTAACTTTATCCCGGTACGAATGTTACAATCTCGTAACTCTTGTCGTAACGTGGGCGTGCGGGTCGTGTCCGTCACCCACGTGATTAATAGAGCTGCAAGCGCCATCTCGCTTCAATAAGAAGTCTATTCTAAATTCCATTCCATTCTATTTCCTGTATAAATCACCGAATATACTATAGAAGGCTAAAATATAACTTTTTAACTCTTTTTTTTTATTTCCGCATATTATTTCAAATTAGATATTATTTTTATCGTGACGTTTCCAGCGCTTTATAATCAATCAATCAATCAAAAACACTTTATTGCACAAAGAAAATACAATTAAATTTGTAATTTAGATACAGTGCATAGGCGGCCTTATCACTGTAAGTGATTTCTTACAGGCAACCTTTTTTTTTTAACAAAAACTAATAGTACGATACAATTGGCGGCGGTTAACTTTGCATAAAGATTTGTGGTCACAGAATATATTTAGTAGTAATATTTTAATTTAATAAGTTTCGTATGTTGCATTGAAGTTCTAGCGGCAGCTTGTGGCAGCAGTGAGATAGATACGAAAGTTGTAGAACGATCAAGGGAGTGTTTGGTGCATGTAAAATAGATATCAATTTTATTGACTGCAATCACAAGAGAAGCACATTTATTTTATTTTTTTTATCTTAAGCCATCTGCCACTATATAGTGACTATATACTCCACTTTCCAACTTCTGCTATACCAAATGTAAATTCCTGGCTTATAATCTTTGGGTAGCAGAAATTTGTACAAATATCTAACCACATAAATAAGTTGTAACAAGCTTTTGATAAGAACGGATGGCTTAGTGGTCCGAGCTCATTTTTTAAACGTCTCTAAGATATTTTTCTATTTATCGTCAACTAACGTCGTAAAAATATTACAAATATAACTTATATTTTCTTTACTTATATTTGAACCCAAAACTTCCGCTATTAATCTGATAAATCCAGTTGGAGTTTCAACAGGGAAATCGAAGTCACGAACTCCTCCAAAAATATGTACATAGTATAAAAATGCAATAAGCTACAACACCGCGGTCATTATGATAACATAATTTTCATCATATAATTTAAAATATACAAGAAATAAATTAAATATACATTGTTTTAATTCCAAGATTGTAAAGGAACGATTAGTCGAATGCCCACTGCTCGCTGCGGAGTTAACTTAAACAAATCATATTTCGGTATTCACGACAGATTCTTTATGGAGAGTATTTCGAATTTTTATGGTTCATTGTTATTTGAAAATATATAAATTAGTCATTTTTCGTCGATAAACCGCCAAAGGAATGTAAATTTTAAATTTTATACCCCACTGTTGCAGCAATATTAAGATTTATCTTTAAGCCTTTGTTTGTACTTGCAGGCGTTCTCAAAATATGGCTTATTTTCATAAAGTTATTTATTTGAGTTGAGATCTTTTTAAATGAAAATTTGGTAAGTATTTATATTTAAAGGAGTTTATGTTAATTATATTACAGGTCGTGGAGAAGTAATGGAATATTGTCTGGGTACACGGTAATTATGTATTAAAATATTTTTACGAGGGCATCGTGGTGCGATGGTGGTCAGTTTCTGACTATGAACGTGAGGGGTTTTCAACCCACTCGAAAGAATGAATTATTTTCATTTCTCTCTCCGGTAGACAAAATGTGGCATTGAGTTCAATTATTTAACACGATGTCACCTGAAGCTAATAATTCGAATTCGGACGGAAAGCGTATATGTATATATGTATTTAAAATATACATTTCCGTCAATATAAATTGAGAATAGACGGTTACCAGGTTTTAAGGCCCGTATTCATAAATCACTCTCAAAACTGAGATCAATCTTGAGACCGATTTATGGGTATATTTAGAAAAATATGGGTCTAAGTGTTTATCCTACATGAGAAAACACATGAATTGCACTAAACAACAAATCATTTATTTTCCTAATTATAAAGATTCTTTCAAATATGGCCACATAATAAGATTCTGCTTTGTTTTCCCGATAACCGTATAAGTACTGTTTGCATGACCATAAATCTTTGTACACGATAGTGTCTAAAACCGATGTTCGGTGAGCGTAAACAAGGTAGTTTCTTAAAGGAAGTACAGTCATAGGTCTCTTTGACACCTCCCTACATTTCTATAGAAAAAACACAATATAGACAGAAAATACATTAATATTTAAATATTCTGGTGACAGCGGCACTATTGTAACCTGCTTAAAAATGGATAGCGTGACATGACGTGAAATAATGCTTCATTTCATGTTTTACTTTCTGTCCATTAATAGGGTGTGTTGAGGATAGAGGAATATCTAGATATCAGCAGCAAAAAGTATATATTTAAATATATAGTTTTTATTTGCTTGAGATTTGAATCACGATTAATCGGAACTGTACCAACTCTGCTACAACGGCGTCATTATATTGAAAGTAATTTACTAATTTATTACAAAAAAGGCAGAAACTCCTGAAGCTCGCGGGGCAAAATTTTAATGTGAACAATAATTAATGTAAATAAAGTAAAAAGTACGCGTGCCCATAAATTAAACTAAGCGGAAAGGGTCCAACGCATATCGGGAGACCTTTTAAGAAACCTGTACACACAAATGCCATTCCGTCGGCCATAGTTAAAATGCCCAAAGAATAGCTATTCATTAGCGGGTGCGAGAATAAGAATTCTTCAAGCACTCTGAATATTTCATTGGCCGAGGAGCATGTATTGTCTTTAGAAAAATGCCAGCATAGGCTTTAGCGTTAAGTTATGTCCCGGTGCTGGCAACACTCAGACAGAACAGGAGCTCTATCGCGGGCGCACGTTTATCCTTGTTAATTATCCAGTGACACAGTGGTTGCTATTGGGTATCTCTCACTACAACGAACGAGTCCCGTTTCGGACTTAAATAGTTTTATCGTGAATATAAACATGGTGTAATGTTTTATGTATGGAACTAATATTTATTGGTAAAGATAAGAGTGTTTTATGACGATGTTCAGAAATTGTGTAATGAAACTTAATTCCTAACGCTTAAATAAGCATTTCCCATAAGATTTATTGTGTTGTTTCGTTATACAATACTAAGGTCAGGTAATTTTTCTTTATCGAATGCTATCGATGTCCTTTGATTAAGAGAATTGAGAGTCATCAACGGTTTTTGTCTTCGTTAAGCTTATCGATGGCAATAACTCTTTCTCAATCTCTGAATAATTAAAAGCCTTTTAACTTTGTCAATGTAAAGCTCTTAAATTAACAAGACACGCAAGCCTTAAGAGCGTGTAAAATTATTCAGTATCCTGTCGGAAGACTGCACCACAAAGTTTGCGCTTTGCATATTTAAAGAATACTTGCTTATCTGGCTCATCGACGATTCAGATATTCCCGAGAAAAACAGAGTGGGCCAGAAGACAAGACTCTTGTACTTCGGCCACGCATTAGGACAAAATTAAGTGCTGTTATGTGTTCAACCATTACATTAAAATGCCACCGACTGCTTTGCATAGCTTCGGCAAAAATAAAGGGCTTCCTGCGTAAGCTATTGGCAGCACAATTATTCGATGAATCCTTCGCGCCGTACTTTGTACAGCAAGTTACGGCCTTGTTGCCAATTTATCGAAGCACAGCCCAATAAAGTGGAGCGGCACGCATGCTGCTTGTCAAATCATTTATGCTATTTTCAGCTTAATTTCCATGTAGTAGAAACGAATTTTGTTTCCATTTATCCAATTTATAATGTAGATAAGTGTCTCTAGCGCGAACTTTGTCAACTGTTTATGAAGTTGGCCAAAATTACGAGCACATTGAAGCTGTGGCCTTGAATGGTAGGTGTTTTTGAGGTTAACGACACATAACTTGGATCGTGTTTCTACGTCCAATCTAAATCTTCCAATCTTCCATAGAATATCGTTAAAAACAGTGAAATAATATATAATAAGATAATTCTATTACGTGACTGGAAATAAGTTTTAGTTGTAGCATGTCACGGCGATGCCGATGAGTCAACGCCGGCCGAAATCACTTCCGTGGCGAGTCAATTCGTCGCGAGCATTGAGAGCAATTAGGTGTGAGCGGTCGAGCGAGTACTACGAGAAGGAATCCCGCGGGAAGCAGCCGTCTAAGCAAAAAATCATCAACGGGTTAAGATTAACCTCTCGCAGGAGTGGGTTTTATTAAATTAATCACTGATGGAGAATCCATTGAAACCTGATAGAAGGTTATTATAAATTCTTGTAATTTGTTTTTGTGAGATAGAATTATAAATATTATTACTATTATCATATTTAAGAGGATATGATATACCTACTTAGTTAAGTTGAATTTTTATCTATATACTAAACATATTCAATAGGAACAATATCTTGTTCTTATGCTTGTAATCTATATATATAAAAGGACTTGTCCTCACTGACTGAGGTAAGACGCACGCACAGCCGTAACCGCTGATGGTAGAAACGTGAAATTTGGACAGATGTTTACTTTCGTAATCTGGACATCCACTAAGAAGGGATTTTGAAAAATTTTAACCTTAAAGGGGTGAAATAGGGGTTTAAAGTTTGTATGGAAAAAAATTTAAATCTGCACCGATTTTTATAAAACTTGAAATTCAGATTTTTAAAAGTATTTAATTGAACATGTATTTCATCGTTTTGTAGAATTCTCCCCCTAAGGGTACAAATAAGGGGTTGAAAGTTTATATGGAAAAATTCTTAAATCGCCACCGATTTTTATAAAATTTGATATTTAGACTGTTAAAAATATTTAATTGAACATGTGTTTCATGGTTTTCTAGAATTCACCCCCTAAGGGTGCAAATAAGGGGTTGAAAGTTTGTATGGAAAAATTCTTAAATCGCTACCGATTTTTATAAAATTTGATATTTAGACTCTTAAAAATATTTCATTGAACACATGTTCATGGGTTATTAGAATTCACCCCTAAATACGCAAGTGAAGCTGCGCGCGTCCGCTAGTTTTGTTATATAACAGTTGGCGAAATTCGTATATCGACTTTTTTGTTACTTACATACGTAAATATATAATGAAATAAAACCACATGTAAATTCAAAAGAACTTATAAGGAAATACCACAGATAAAATAGAACGACAGCACATACTACTCATAGATTAACTATTCAAAGTACAGCTACAAATATAGCGGCGAGTATAGCTAAATAATAATAACGACAGTATAACATATTGTTTGACATGTTGTATGTACATACAACATTAATTGCGGATCATTACGTAGCCAATAGCATTCAGGCGCGGCCAGTAGCAATGATAAGATAAAATCTGCTGAAACAAACTCTAGTCTAATGCTTTTTGAAGTTCAAACAGAGTGGAAGGAACTGGCCACGGTAGTGACAGCCACCGCTTGCGAGGAGCTGTTCTACCGTTATGTATATGGGGTATGCTACGATGGAGTTATTGATAGAGACGTTATTTGAGATTAGATTTTCTTTGCGGTGCTAGTTTTAATAAACTTTACTTAATGTGTGATAGTGCATCGGCTTTTAATTTATAGTTTAAGCTGAAATTTTGTGAAATTTTAAAAATATTTATTTGTAATTTTTAGTTAATAGAATGAAAATATTAAAATATTCAATTAAATTTGTCTTAAAGGGTAATTTAATTTTTTTACAATATAATATCATAATCAATATAATATCTGTTTTATTCATTGTGTCAGTAATTAAGTCACACAAAAATAAACGTGTACATAAGAATTAAAATAATAATGCTATTGATTATAATAAATAAATAATTATATACGTGAGATATGATCATAGTGTTTAGTTGTACAGATTTCAATATCGACTTTTTTGTTACTTTTTGTCGGTTCATTCAACCAACATTTTTTGCTCAAAGAATGCGTTTCCTGCCCGTCTTGTTGCGAGTGTACTAACAATCCAATGAATATCTATGATTTATTTTTTTATGTATACTTAAATTATCATGCAATAATAACATGTGATTATATATCTATATATATAAAAGGACTTGTCCTCACTGACTGAGGTAAGACGCACGCACAGCCATAACCGCTGATGGTAGAAACGTGAAATTTGGACAGATATTTACTTTTGTAATCTGGACATCCACTAAGAAGGGATTTTAAAAAATTTCAACCCTAAAGGGGTGAAATAGGGGTTCAAAGTTTGTATGGAAAAAAAATTAAATCGGCACCGATTTTTATAAAATTTGAAATTTAGATTTTTAAAAGTATTTAATTGAACACGTATTTCATGGTTTTCTAGAATTCTCCCCCTAAGGGTGCAAATAAGGGGTTGAAAGTTTGTATGGAAAAATCTTTAAATCGCCACCGATTTTTATAAAATTTGAAATTTAGACTCTTAAAAATATTTCATTGAACACATGTTTCGTGGTTTATTAGAATTCACCCCTAATTACGCAAGCGAAGCTGCGCGCGTCCGCTAGTATTGGTATATAAGAAAAATCTTTAGTTCAGTTTACCTTTTTATTACTTTAATAAAAAAAAACAAACTTCATTTCTCAAAAATTTAACAAACAATAAATATTACCAAATATAATTAATTAAATATACTTTTCGATGTTCACCAAAAAGATAACCCAAATCGTTTTGAATGCAATCATGATGGAGGACGTAATTAATTCGAACCCCCTACCTGGTTACACGGACCTTAAAAATCTAAAGATTGCTTTGGTATAATTTAATATCGATTCCTTTCGTTTACAAGCAATAATAGCGCTATAAAAAGTTCTTGCGATTCTCAATAAGCGTAATACTTTATCGGGTTGTTATTTTTATGTGCGGGATTAATCATCGTTTAATTAAATTGCTCTTTGTTAAAAGGATAGAACTAATAAAATAGATTTTAAATGATATGTTTATTTCAGTTTTATAGATACGAGTACTTACTAGTCTTAAAGGTTTTTTATTTTACGTTATTTTTCGCCGTCTTTTAGATATTCCAGTTATGGCTATTAAATGGATTCTGCAGTTTATGTCTAAGTAAAAGCAAATTAATTTTTTTTGCTTATTTGTCGAGGAATTTAATTTTTTTTGCTTGATTTTAACCGCAAGCGTTCCAATTTACGTCGTTTCATTGTTGTTTGGTAATTAAGTAAACAACAACTAAATGAAGCATAACATTGTACGTGTGTGTAGTCTGTAGATACGTAGTTTCTTATTTTTTTTATTGCAGATAGGCAAGCATTTGTCCGCTATCTCATGTGGTGGTAAGTGACGATGGTGGAGCATGCTTACCTAGGTAGTGCCTATTCACTCGTATTCTTAAAACATAAATATTACTGGATGGCTTTATAACTTATTTCAAATATTTTTTTCAAAAAGTAAATTTATATTTGTTTTAAGAATGTATCAAAATATTTTTTCTTTAATTCAAATTATTAGTCGTGGCGCAAGGGCATAAAGTCTAAAAAATATATCATATAGGTAATAGTCAAATTGTAAAAGCGACGTTTGTGAGTTCGATTTCCACTTGGAGGAAAGAATTATTTCATTTCCTCGCTCTGATAATAAGACGAAACCGGTCGTTGAGTTACAACATTGAATGTCTCAAAAACTGGGCAAAAAGTGTAGAGCGGAGTGTTTTAACAACAGTTTCCCTCTTTCTATTTATAATGTTTAATGTCACCAATAAACCAAAGCAGCAAATAATTAAGGTAATCGTCTCTATTAACCAAACATAAAGAAGAACATTATTAGTAAAACTTATCACCAATATGTTAATTTCCATATCAATTCGACGAATAGTGCGGTGCAGTGCGTAAGGCGATGTCGAATTAGCTCGTCAACGTCATAACGTTATCGCGGCATCGGTAGCACTGGACACGGACAGATAATCTGTCGCCGACATTTTATTTTTGTTTGACGTATGTCAGGAGCTGTCTTCGAATGTACAATTGTACATTCTTGTGTACATTCCTATTTGTGTTTGATTTGTTTTAAATTAATTGTTGTAATTAATATATTTAAGTCGTGATACAGAAGTGCAAGCATATATTTAAGTCGTGATAAGGCTGTAATGCCGCAGGTCGAACCCACAGGTTCGATTCCCACTCGAAGTAATGAAATATTTGATAGTTTACATTTCCTCGCTCTGCCAGTTAACATCCTTATTATGACAAATATAAGAAATAATTAGTGTTAAGAAATCATTGTTTTATTTTTTTTTATTTATTGCTATCAATGCATTTTCTGTTTTGTTAAACTATATTAAAAAAAATAGAATACAATTAGATTCAACTCCAATAACATGTTTTTATTACAATGATAAAATTTATCTTTTGATACGTTTAATAAATACGTGTTTAATCAAAACATTGAGACAGTTACGTATTTTTCATTTAATAAATAGTCTTTACTATCGTCGAAGGTACCGTGGGTGGCGCGTAGCGGACATTAAAATTAAAATATTTGTCCAGCCTCAGGCCACATCGCTATCTAATTAAGAGCGATCGACACTGAAAATCCCATTAAGTTGTCAAACGACGAATAAACTTTGGCAATATAGTAAATTGATCGGAAACCTTCGCTAGTAATTCGTGTTATCGCTATTATAAAATTGGTAGATTTAATATTTATAATGGTCTTACAATCATATTTATGGTGAAAATCAGATTTAATAATCTTTCTTAATAAAGTTGTAACAACATGGTGTATGGTTTGAGCGTTTGATATTTAAACATACGTATGTCGGAAATTGTTGTATTTGGTGTATATTAATAAAAGTTGTTCATAAAAGATACAGCTTAGTTTTAATAATGTAGATGTTTATTTAGAAAAGTACTAATCAACAAAATATTATTTTGTGAGTGATGTATGCTAACACTCGTTTTATTGGTGTTGTCTCTTGAATATGATAAAAATAATCTATGAAAGTATATAGAAATGCTTATAATATATTAGATACATAACATAAGAGAGCATAGAAACTCACTGTATTTAAAAAAAACTGTGAGAATATTATGACTATCGACGAGACTTTCGTGCTTTGCCTTGTTTTTGAGGCTATTGTAGGGCAGTTTCACGGTGTCTGATAGGAAACACGATATTGTGGGTTTGATGTCCACTCGGGAAAATAAATAATTATTATTTTGATGCTCATTCCATCATTTGTATGCTCTGGTACCAATATAAAGCTTTAAGTTCCTCTAGGAGACTCTATGTTTCGAAAACTGGGCGAAGGAGAACATAGAAGGAAAAGGAGGCTATATGGAAATAAGAAAAACTCTCTGTACAAGTGTATCATTTAATTATGAAATAATTAAAAAAAGTGCAATGAAACTTTCGTACATTCATTTTTGGTTTTTACATGTTACGTTATGGGATGATGATAATGATTCACAGAACGTATGCAGGTTTTATTATTCAATTCCTTTTGATCGTCGCATACAACCGTCTGCTGTCCTTTTAGTGGGCATACAGAGCATGTTCCAATTTTACGAGCACATAAATATTGGATGTAGGTACTCGTGTGTCGCGGCTAACTGAAACCTATACGGGGATAAAAATCTAAATTTTAAGCATTGCATTACAAAATTAGTTTAAATATCTAAAGAATAAGAAATATTCTTTTATATTTGTTTTTCATGATTAGGTACTTTTGATGAGATTTAAAATATATCAAAAAGAATCTTGTCTTACGACTTCGCCCTGCAATTATTGTATTACTCTTGCAAAAGGCGTATTTTGCTTAATGAGACCGGAAAAATAAAGATAATTTAGATAGGGTAAAAATGAAACAAAACTAAAACTAAACAAGGCCCTGGACCTTTGCGTATTTACAAAATAAAGAATAAGAAAGCGTCAACGTTGGGTATATGGTATCGTATATTTCAACAGTAATAAGAACGGACTCGTAAGGAGCCGCGAGCGCATATATTGATCATAATTTCAACTCCCGCGTCGGTGAATAATTTCGGTAAATTTGTTTGCATGCTGCAGGTTTCGTCAAAAATATTAGCCGCCTGCCTTTGTACTTGTCGGGATGAACGGCCATAACTTTTATATATACGGACAGTATTTACACTGTTTTGATATTTATTTGATGATTTATTTATATAATTTATCACGAAGAAATTTAAATTGCATGGTAGGTACATGACAAGTGGCAAATATGAATATACTTCTTTATAAAACCTCGTTATATTTATAATATTCGGGATGAAAATGTAAAATGCTTAATTTTTATTTATGTATACAATGTTTTTTAATAATATCTGCAGAAATCTTTTTAATAAATTATTATGTTCTTATTTTCTTCCATTTAGATACTTCTTGTTAGAAGTTTCGCAGATCTTGTGTATACTAATATTATAAAGATGAACAGCTAATCTCACGAGATCTATTAAGATTTTAAGTTTTTTTAAACTTAAATAGTCTATTTAATAAGAAAACTATATAATAAGCTATATTACATCTCGTTAATCGCTTTCCTTTAAAATATAAAAAAATTATACATTTTTATAATATTTCTCGCCATTTTACTTTCTTTTAAATGATATTAAAGCCCAATTCCACCACAAATTAGGTTCGTTTCAATCGTGCCGCGATGTTCTCAATAAATAAAACGTGCTTAATGTTATTTTTATAACCTTTCTTTTAACTTTAAAAGCTTTTTAAATCGAAGGATTTCGATTATTCCGATATAGCTACTTGATTTAAATGATCCATTGTGTGGACTGTCCCACGCATCTTATACTCTTACAGGTATACTATCTGATACTGTTGAAGAATTAGCCATCCATCATTTAATGATAATGATATTTGACGGGCTCTTATGATTATTCTGTTGATAAGTTTTTAATACTGCTTTGCACATGAAATTAAATATGTTAAAAAAACAGTCGTTTAGGCATTGTTTAGCCTTGGGTTTAGAATAAAATTAAAAATGAAAAAAAAAAGTGTTAAAAATCTAATGGGGTGAAAAAAAGGGTAAGTACGGACGATATGTCTGTAGAGCAGTAAAGTATTAAAATTGTGACTAAAAGTCTTATTATTTAACCAAAATTTTTATTAATTATTTAATTTTTCTTTGTATAAAGAATCGTTTTGAGATTGGCAGTTAAATTAGATAGGTACGTAAGTATATAACATGTTTAATTAATTTTATGATTTTTTCTAACAAAATAATCTATTAAAATGATTAAATTAATTTTATTACATTTAAATTACTAGGGAATTGATCCCGCAACGACTGCGTCATGTTGGTTGACCTACATTTAAAAATATATTCAATTTGAATGAAATTCAACTCGATTTGCATCTTTTAAGCACATTTGTAAATATTGAGAGTAAATTCGTTTAATTGGCTTTTAATATTTTAATGTGACTTACTTATTGCGTTCTTGCGTATTTGTTTTGACCGTTGAGCTTAATAATATACAGTAGTAAATTAAAATCGCCTTTTACCATTCGCTGGATGCTTGTGTGTATCTGAATTCCAAATGGATCAACCGATTTTGAATAAGTTTTTTTGCTTGAAAAATGACATAACTGAGTGGGTTCTTAGCAATGTTTCAAGAAAATATATTCAACTGTTTGAAGGTCACCTGCTCTTTTCTAGTTGATGAAAGGACGTGAGTTTGTCGGAGTTTTTTCTTCAATTATTTATTTAAAAATTTCCGATCAGTTAGTAAATTAAACTTTTGCCATCCTTGCTCAGTTCACACACACATTATACATTTTATATAGCTTCACGCTGTTTGCCGTATATACCAGGGTGCGTAGACGGAATCTGGGAACCTAGTGATAAGACACTTCGTTTCCATTAAGACAATTCCGTTCCGCACGTTCCGGCGAAATCTGGAGGCTTTGCGTGTTGAGAAGCGGACCTCCATGATTTGTAAAATATATAAGTATTTTTTTTTATTTTTTACACATTGCAATTGCCCAAAAATAGAGATTGAGAGCCTAATAAGATTTTATAGGAAATAAAATTCTCAACATATCTAAATTGTACATAAAATATTGTAATATTTTTTCATTTTATACAGCCAAGCCTAAAAACCAGCTTGATATATATTTACTATAAACACTGACCATAACTTTTTAGTACAACACCAGTAATTTAAAAGCCTTATAACAACCACACAAAGTCTTTATTACACGAACAACCCATCCACCAGGCTTCGCGTGAACACCGAAACCAATCAAATTTGTACGGTACATACTTCACGATACATTTGTCAAGACCGCTCATTCGTTGTAATTACTTATGGTGCTCAGCAAATTGATATAACTCGTATATTAGAAAGTGGAATAGATTTTTAATATAACATGACCCAGTCGACTTAGAACGTGGTGGAAAACATTATTCTTCTGATATAGATCTTGTATAAATATAATACGACGTACAATGAAATGGATGATACAGTTAGGTGATAGTATCTGTATGTTCATTCATCATAGGTTGTATGTGAATGTGTGATGCTAATTATGTATGAAGATTTTTAATTGTTTCTCATATCTTCTGTGTATAGCAGAGTTGGCAACTTTTCGTCAACTGTTGGCAACTTTTCGTCCACTTTTGAGGTAGAGTGGCAGGATTCAATGTCGGGTAATGATTTACGGATGGACTAGTGGATATGATATAAAATGTGATTGCTTCTTACAAGTCGGAATCGAACCCAAAACCACGTCTTTATCGTGCGTGTGTAAGCATGTGGGATTGATTATATGAGATCGGTAGGGCATTTTAAACGTTATGTTTGTGAATAAAAATATAACTTAAATAAATATTTATAATTAAAAATAACTTTACTTTTCTAATTGTGTATCAAAAAAAACAATGAACATGTGGAGGTGATGAGTGCAGTGCGGCGTTTGGTGTTGGGCAGTTGTGAAGTTTCAACAGTGTGATAAAAGTCCTGCTTGTTTTACTTTAAAATAAAATGTCTGTCTTCAATGGACACATAAATTAATTAATTTAGCTCTCTATTTTCTAAAGTTAAAATATTGTTTAATAAAAATATTGATGTTAAAAAAACATTTAAATATTGTTTTTTTTTTTGGATTTTAAACAATAAAATTGCTATTTTTATGTTCTAGCTTTTGTAACGGTTTTTGTTTGTATGCCGGTTTGTTTGTATACTTTGCCGTTTTTACGAAATAAATTAAACAATTTAAACATAATATTAGTAATAAATTTTAAAAAAGATAGTGTTTCTAATCACGATCCTTTTTTAAAATTCATATTCAACCCTTTTCTCTTGTTTCCGCTCTAAACTTGTTTTCGATAAAAAATGGATAATGAACCACCCATTGTGTAACTCTATCACGCGTTACATTTGAACACCCTTTGGTTGGACATTTTATTAGGGGTTGTTGATTGATCTTCTTGATTAGTAACTTAAGTTACTTTCACATCTGATATGTAAAAGATACACTTAAATTTTAATATTAAAGAAAAATTAGGAAATCAGCTTCACAACTTAAGTCCTCCATTTTCTCTTAGAATTCAAGAAATTGCATGTTGAGGGGCGGAACTCAATAAGGCGTTTGCTAGAACGAAGGAATGAAAATACTAATTGTTTTATTTCTCTTAGTGGGAATTGAACCTACAATTGTCGCGCTAATGGCTTCACATTTACTTCTTATAAACAGAAAAAGTATTATTATTTTTTTAATTTAATAAATTTTTATTAAAGTTGTACAAAAGGTTTATATTTTCAAATTTAAATAAATTGTTACTTTAAAAGTTCTTTGCATAAACGTAGTCCACTAAATTTCATTTTATTATTTTCACAGTGTATACGGCGCCTAAAATTAGAATCTGAATGCCCAAAGATAAAAGACAAGCTCATGTATCAACATAATTAGCATCAAATCGAGTCATTATGAAGGAAAACAAAAAGAAAATAAAATGTTGATTGAGATTTATGCAGATGTAAAATACACCTGTCTTTAATTTGTAGTCGGACGAATCCGTCTTTGTTTGAATAAGTTTTTGTTTTTACATTGTATTGAAACCGTCAAACGTAAAGTGGTTGGAACTTGCTCTAGGTTCGGAATTTTGAATTGGTATATAAACTTACTTATTTAATAATGATGTTTAATAAATTAAATGTTTTTAAAATAATATAATTTTACTTGAAAAATTATAAAAAAAATTAAAATGAACGCATGTTATCAAAAATAAGCGCAGAAATACATGGTAAGTAATGTTATAAATTTTACGTTAAAAATAGTTAATGTGTTGAATGTGAACGGTATGCGGAGAATGGAGTTACTTGACATTAAATTTCTGCCTAGCGTGATAAAAAACTTATAAAAAAATTAAATGACAACGATACGAAATAAAGAAAGTTGATACCTATTGCCTAGCTTAAGCAATTTTATACGTTTTTTAAACGGTAGCTTTCATTAAAAAATCATAAGCGGAGAAAAGAAATGTCTTAATGGGAACAGAGAATCTTAATACCAGGTTCCCATATTCCTTCACTTACTCTGCAATACGCGGGATAAAACGTAAACCTAAAAAACAGTAATAAATAAAATGCTGTGATAAGATGTGTATCATCATGCATTTACATGCAAACCGGTGGTGTAGATGGCAAGCGTAAAATCACGTTTAAAAATCTATATCTTAATACAACAAAGCGAAACGACTAAATTGATAATGAAAAATTTACGAGTGTTGGTGTTCTTTTAATTTTATGCTCGTGGCACCGCGTGAAGTTACTTAATGAATATAAATGGCCTCGTTGATTCCATAAGATATTTTCACATCAACGTCGGCTATCAAAGTATTAATTTTATGCTTTCTATAATCAATTTGGATCTAGTTTTTGATGATTTGACTAAATGTTGAGTTATATAGTGTTAATATTATGATATATTATATTTTTCGCTAGATTTGACGCTACATTTTTATGTAGATTTAGCTTTTATTTAGTTCCATTCTTAACCCCGCTTAGAGCAGGAGAGGTCAAGAGGACTTGCTGTTAATACATTCCGTTCTCCGCTTTCCCTCTAATAATTAAAAAATTGTTTGGTTCAAGCGGACGAACCCGCGAGCGGGTGAATAATTTAACATATTTATATATTTATGAATGTGTAATAGAGTTATAGGGATATCTGTTTCTTTGTTTTGTTTTTTTAGATTTATTTACTGAGTATAAATATACCAATCACACAATTGTTATATTATATACTTTAAAAAATATCACAGGTTCGAAATCACTTTAAACATTGGAATATATTTTATAAAAATATATCTATTTCGAAATATTACCAGTTATGATAATAATGATTAATACTTAATATTATTTAAAGGAAACACAGCGTGCAAAATTCTCTAATATATAAACATTAGGCATATTAATATTATTTATGATTAAAATATTTTGATCTTTGACATCGTTCATAATTAATACAAATTAAGTTTCATTGTAGTTCGAACGACCAATAAAGCTCACTTTAAACAAGTTGTGTGGTTTTATAATTCTACATTCCTAATCAATTTGGAAATTTCATCATAATAACATATTATATATGTAGGTATGATATATTTAATACTTTGAGTAGATTTTCAGCTTTCATTTTGTCTGGCATAATAAAATAGGCAAAGAAAATAGTGTCAAAATATTTCGTATTCTTTTATTCATTAGTGGCAATTACTGGCAGAATTCGATACTTTTATCTTTCTAAAAGGTTTAAGCGAAAGCTTAATGTTCTGAATAGGGGTCGGTCGGACCTACAAACATCGCGCCAAGATGGCCTCTAAGAAGTCCTAGTAGAAATCGTAGATATTATAAGTGAAATAAAATTTATTGTTTAATAAAATTTAAAATATTTCAGTTTTATATTCCAAAATGTCTTATAGTGCGAACGTAAATCAAGTGGAAATTGCAGAAATGTGCAATATTTAAAACAAAAGAGACTACTTTACGTGCGAGTGTCGCGCTGGTGGTCCATTAGATATAAGCATAGAACGTTATTTATTAACTTAGATTTATAAAATCTTACGACTGAACTTCAGGAATTTATACTTCTAATACTGTAAATTATTCATTTTTGTTGAATAATCTTTATTTTGAGGGATATTTGTAGAAACTAGACTAAAGTTATTCTATTTTCACTTTTGGCTTATTTATAATCTGGACTGAATGGGTAATATACCTTCTTTGTTTCAACAATTTTAGAACACAATTAAACACAAATGTATTAGCAATTTTTTTTTATCATAATATAGGTAAATAATATTATCGTAATCTAGTTAAATAAACACCCCGTGTGAAAATCGAACCCAGACCCATCGGCTTCAATCATGATAGGTCTGCCATGAGTGCTAAATTTTTTATATAATAAAAACAACCTTAAAATACCATAAAATATGAAGATATACATTTCAGTTGTTATGTGGGAGCAACGTCACCATAAACCATAAATGTAACGCAACTGTAACCGCAGTGCCAACATGATTGAATTTTATGCGTAGCTCTACCAATCACTCTCTTATGTTCGGCTTTATTATCGCTATTTACGATTGACGCGATCGTATCGTTACGTTTACTTTACTATTACTGCTGTAGAATATTTGGAGGACAGTCGTGGCTGTCACGCGATAGGTTGTGGGTTCGATTCCCACTCAAGGAAATTAAATATTACTATTTTCAATTTTTGGCTTGCTGGTTTAGAGGCAAAGCAAAAAAGCGTAGCGCTAAGTTCCGCACGCCTCCAGAATTCGGCAGAAAATATAGAATACTAGACCTATGCAGAGGGAATTCTGCCCTGCTTTGTGCGGGATACAGCGTGAAGCAAAAAAAATATGTTTGAACTATAAGTATAATTTTAAATGCTATTTACAATTTCGAAAGAAATGTTTGTTTTAAAATTAATGTTACTATTTTTGTAAACGGAAAGAATCGTCTTTCGTTGACTTGCTGTTATGAGTTACGCTTATTATTTTAAAAGAACTAACTACCTTTGAAATTAAATATGATGAAATAATATAAACAAAATATATTTTGTGTTACTAAAATACAATCGTAAAAAGTACTTTAAGAAAGTCTTTTTATTGATCACATAGGTTTGCATTTTTAAAAAAGCACAGAGCGCGTTTTCTAGGATTCTGTTAGTAAATTCATTTAAAAGGATGTAAAACGTAAATTGCTGTAAGTGCACTCAATAAAACCGTATGTATTAGCTTGTATCCTTTTACGTTGGTACTTTTAGGAATTTGCAGCCCCACAAACATAAATGTCCACATCTCCTTTTACTATCGACTTTTCACCGATAAAAACGACAGTATAAACTCGACCCTTTCACGAATAAACCACAGTTTCGCTCACATGATGATACTTTAATATGCATGGAATCCATTTTATTTGAGGTTAGCTCTAAAAATCCTAGTGAAGTATGGTAACAGACCAACTTTTCGTCGTATTGACAATTTACAGGGCACTTGGTCTCGTTTTTCCGTATTTCGGGGGGTTGAATTATAAATGAATTTAGGTGTGTTCGGTAGGATTTATGAAGGGTGGGCAAGGTTTTAATCTTGTGAAATGGCTATAACAAGACGTATGGCCAAATTACTGCATACGATAGATAGGTCGGTACATGAACGATTTAATATTTACTCCAATTTTAAATTACTTCCGTAATATTTTAAGAGATTACTTAATGTTTTAATGAAAGAAATAAGTACCCAAAAATTTACAATTACGCAGGTGCACTTGCATGTTCTCTTTAATTTCAAACAGTCTAATTGAATGTAATTAAAATTTATGAAGTTAATGAGTAATTAGATATAATACGATAAATAGTGCGTACACAGTCGCCCATTGAATTATGCATAGAGTACATAAAATAATATTATCTGTATCTGCTATCAAACAGTAGCAACTGTTGTTGTCTTTCAGTTGGATGGCAGCCATGTTGTATTTACGTTGAAATTACTGATATGTATGACGAATATACAGAAATATATGCAGATAGATCGATATATATTTTTTTATAACTCTTTTATTTTGGGATTTGTACAGACAGAAAAATAGAATATTAAATAAAAAACTTTTGAAAAGATTAAAGAGGAGAGATTTTTGGTACAAAAATATTTTGGTCGCCTGTCACCTCCATCTCCAGTCTGCAGCTGTTTTTTTTTCTCTTGATATGCATTTTACAAATCTTCCATTTTAAGAAAATGGAACTTTTATATGGTTATATAGCAGAGTAAAGAGAGAAAACCAGGGAATCTACTGTTAAGACAGTTCGCTCCTTATTAAAACACTGTCGTTCGCCACTTTCAGCGGAAATTTGAAATTTTTCCGTTTGAAATTTGATACTCATATCAGATAGGTTATATGGTATGGATGCCCGCCCCAGAAGTCTGGTGCGTCATCCAGATATATTATTTAGGAAAAATGAAGCTTTGAATTTGAATGAATATCACATGAAAATATTTTGACTAAGCATAAACTAGAGAAATCGTATGTGTACTCTAAATTAATGAGACTAGTTGTAGTCGTACATTGTTCTTACTACCTACTAAGGATCTCATTTGCTGTTGCCGGCCAATGATCTGTTGCTTGATTTTAAGCAAAATGGAAGTCCGAAAAGAGAATTTTAAATTTTAGGTATTATAGATGTTACCTCAAGGTTATTATAAGTCTTAGTCTATGCTATAATACAACACTTTTAAAAAAAGTATAAAAATAATAATATAGCGGGATTTGAACCCTCTATTTCTTTTGTTTTGTCCCTATGGATGTTCCAGTATATTAACCATTTTCTACTAGAATGTGTTATAAAACACATGTGTATATTTGTATTATAGAGACAAAGAGCACAGTAAAATAAGTTTAGGTTCATTAGGTAAAATTAAAGATTTATTGGCTGTTTTTTTTTTCAAATGAATATTCTTCTATAAATTCTTCTATTCTAATATTTTTGTTCACATAAATATTTTTGTAGTTAAAACTTTATTTATTAAGCACTTTAAGTATATGTCACATCCACTAAACATTTTTGACATCTGCGGAGGTCATGACACAGTGATGCTGTGTCGTGATTCCTCTAATTAGCATTGAGCGCGGCGTCGCGTTTCTTTGTCCACGTACGAATTTTAATGTATGTGAGCATTTGTTTTTCTTTGTAATGTTGACATTTTTGAAAGTTAATTATAAGAAAATACACTGAAATGAATGTCGATTGTCTTGTTAAATGATACGTATAGTATTATTGTGTTATGCATTTAAATATTTAAAAGAAAAATCCATAGTACGGATTACAAGTAGTTTAATACATTGCCTCCATATTTATTTTGTATTATTATTATTTTACCGAAAAAAAATATTAAATATTCTAGTATTAATATATATTAGTATTAATAGTCAAACTAAATGAAAAAAAACTAAATATACTTTGACGTATACTCTTATATTTATTTAAACAATATCATAATATTTTCATGTGCTCTTTAATTGTAATCTTATTTTTTATTGCCTAATCGTAATAAATAATTAAAAACAAACAGCTGCGAGCTTAACCGAGACAAAACCTCATTAAAAAATAAAATTACTTCGTGATCTACTATGTAATAAAGCACCCAGTTCATAAACACGTTAAAAAAACCGTTGGCCAAATATAATAGCCTACTATAATAGCATATGTAAAAAAACAGCTTGGGTAAATATTAATAAAATAACATTATAATCGGCGATAGCATCTCGATCTCAATATTTGGGTTCGGGTTATCTATTCTGTTAAACAATGTCCACCGACGTGCATGCCCACGCGCAGGTCACGCCCCTCAGCGATCATACATTGTTCATAGGTACGCTATCTCGACCATCGATGGCTCGAGAATGCTCAGATCCAATCGTGACGTAAAAACTATCGAGGTTAAGTTTTATGTGACCAACTCTATAATTTATAGTAAAATGTACATATTTACCGTCGTGGAGGTATTCCATTTGAAGAATTTATCGAACGGTTCGTTTGTTATGCTTTATTAGTATGCGTGGTTGGTGAAAACGTTTAAAGAATTATGCACTCCTATCAAAAAAAACATCGATCGAAGATTACTTGTGAACCGGAATGATAAACTTAAAAAGCCTATACGTAACAATAAATTGACAGTTGATATATTTAGTCTTTACTTTCCCTGTAATTAGCCATTACCGTACGAGGATATGGTGCATGTTTTGCTCTTATCGTAACCTAATATATTATACAAAGGAACTTAACTTCGCGTACTCTCCGCCTTTATAATTGGGACATTTGTCTGACAAAAATAGCGATCACTTTTTGTATTCTGCATACCACAAAACTTTTAAAAGACAACGTCCAAGATTTGCGGCGCATTAAAAAACCTGAATTATATTGAAGTCACTTTGTATTCGATCTGAGTGCAAAAAGTTTCCCCATTATGCGCAAACGCATCTCACATTTCTTTTTGTTTAAATTGTATATCGACTTTAGCTTTTGGCGATACATAAGGCAAAAATCATTGCGTCAAAAAAATTAATGGTGAAAGAAAAACTGTGAAAAACATATAGGCACTTGGAATTGTATTCGTTATTTTG
The DNA here is from genome assembly GCA_016802625.1 of Heliconius numata. NCBI lineage: Eukaryota > Metazoa > Arthropoda > Insecta > Lepidoptera > Nymphalidae > Heliconius > Heliconius numata. The sequence goes on along the minus strand of JAEBDU010009181.1, from coordinate 6,682 downwards.
ATATTCCTGTTTGTCCTTAACGTCAAACCAACTTACTCCATATGTCATTGTGTCAAGCCAGTTCAATGCATTATGCATTGTTTCCATTACACTACGAAATTTAACATAAAACCGATGTTAAAGTTTATATCATGAATATAATACAATTTTTTATTTGACTGCCGAGTTGCCTGCAGCTCAGCGACGGCTCCATGATCAAACCGCTTTTTATATTTCCCAAAGTCATACAGCAGATGTACATGGATCGAATGTTTTTTAAAGTCTCTTCTAATATACATATATAGTCATGTACTTAAATAATTCAAAAGAACTGTGCCTGGAGTGGTTTTTAATTTTATCATGAAATAAAGAAAAATGAACAAAACTAGTCATTTTACAACTTCAAAGTCACTATTCCAGAATAAAATAAATAAACAATTATATAGAAAGTAATTACAAAATGGTTTTTCAGTATTGTAATAGAGTTTATAAATGAAAATATACATAAAGGTAACTTTGGAAACATTGTTAAGTAAATCTTTGCCCCGTAACTTTTAGGTACAGTTGTTCGACAGAAAACAGTTAATATTTGTAGACATTCCATCATTGACAACTAACTGTATTGAACATTTCTGTTCTGTTTACACCACAGTCAAAGTAAGTACCTCTTATGTAAACATACCACAATTTGCTATTCCGATGCTTCGCTTGTTCGTGCCTAATATTTGTTTTTGGCGCTTAAGACAAACCCTATAATAGAGATTTGTTCTAACACGTGTGATATTGCCTTGCTTAAAAGTTTGGAAGGTAAGATATGGATTTTCAGTGTCAAAGTAAACGATGAATTGCAAGTAACAGCCGAGGTCGTAGATTGAAATTATATCTAATTGTACTATTCTGGAGTTGCTTTATGCTGCCCTAACAGATAAACTTTGTCGATCGTGTGTTTCCACTCGTGGGAATGAAATATTTAATGTTTTCATTTTCTCGTTCTGGTGACAAGATAGTTAAGTTCCACTGCTCAAAACGAAATACCTCAGAATTCGGAGCAAAGTGGAAAAAAGGCGTGTCTTAATTGGAACAGAGTGCCTTAAAACTAAATTTCAGGATCCCCTGCTGTTGTTCTATTAAAAAAACTTTGAAATATATCTCAATAGAGTTAAAAACCCAAAATAAAAGAAAAAAGTTAACTTTCATTTTTCATTAAATATCTCATGCACCGGAAACATAACCACTATTTCCACACATAGGTACATTCATATGAACGGAACATTTGTATTACCATTCAATTACTTCTTATTCGAATAAGGTTAATCGTTTAATGTTAATTGATTTTGAATTAACAAAATATAAAGAGATTTATGGGAATTATTTATTGATTACAATTAATTAAAGAAAACCATTACAATTAATAGCTTCATTGATTAGTTTTCTAATGCGAAAACTCACATTTATATTTACTTTCAACAATTTGTGTATGGGAAAATGAATCTTGTGTGTTATATTAGTAAGTTTTTAAGTGTTATTTCAAAAGTTTATATAAATAGAAAATATATTGAAATCAATTTATGGAACGTGCCTCGAAGGCTTTTATACAAAGAAACCTGTAAGTGATATTTAGAATAGTCGATGTATATTTATTATTTGTAGATTTTATATGAATTATTCGTATATTGCTATGATTTATTAATGTGGACAACAAGTTCTCGACTGATAGCTATAATAACTTGACCATTCAACATTTAGTATGTTTTTCTAGTTTCATTATGAACCATTAGGTTTTCTCTACTTTTCTTCTTACACAGTTACAGTAAGAAATAACCAAGAATAATATTGTACTTTTAACTTTTTATTATTATAAAAAATTATCGATGAATTATCGACTGAAGGATAGCGTAGATGAAGGCAATTGTAAAACAGATTTTAAATTCACGTCTGCTTAAAGTATTACCATAATACATGTTTAGTGGAAATACCTTTAAATAACACTGCCGGATGCGTATCTTATTCAAAACGTGAACCCATGAACGAAATAGAAAGGAATATTGTGGACCACCGGCGCTGTAAGAATGTCGGTACCTAAACTCATAATTATACGAAAAGCGTTTGATGGAGGCCAGGCGTGGCGTTGGAGAACAAGTGTGTGAATGTAAATGCGAAAGGTTGTAGGTTCGATCCCCATTCGAGGAAATTAATTATTCAAATTTATATATTATTTTCCTCGCTTTGTTGTCAGGGCGAAATGTAGCGAGTTCTGTCAATCAACACGTAATGCCTCCAGAATTCGATGGAAAATGGCTAACGGAGTGTCTTAACACTGGATCTTCTTTGCCTATTCTGCCGTATGCGTGATACAGCGTGAAACTGATAAAAAAAAGCGTTTGATGCCTAGCCAATGGTGACTATAATAAATAGCGTTGTATTTATATGTTTTTACCGCGCTGACATTTCAATTCGACGGTCCTTATCACTTTCTAGGATTATTGATCGATTTAGTGAGGCGTATCGTTGCGATCTCGCGGCGTATAAATTACGGGCCCCGCTTAGCCCGTATTGTCAAAGGAAGTGCATCGGTTATTGTTCCCGTCGCTTTCCGTTTTATCTATCGTTTGATCGCCAACTGACCGAGGAGTGCAATTTAGTCCGCCTTCTATTTGATATTGTTGCACTATTGAATATTATGGAAATATATGGCCGTGGGTCGTGGCAAATTTACGAAATCGTGCCTTGTTGTGTTCAATCAATGGATTCATTACGTCTGGTTTCATTTGCAATTTTCATCCTTTTTTTATGATTGCATAATCATCTGTTCGTCAATTTGTTGTATTTTTTAATATAGGTAGTATGGTTTACTGTATTGGAACCTATGTAGATATATAATTGTTATCGAATTCGAGTGTATGGCTGTCTGTTCTCAAGTTTTATTCTTAAATTAAATTATCTATACTTATACCGATATAAAATTTAAATCTGTTTTTATGATTCCAAAATAACTATGTTTTTTTTAAGCGGATACAGTAGTATACACGATACTAAGACAAATATTTAAATTAAAACCTTTTGGTGGTGTGTCTGTTTGTTCTGGTTAAAAGTAGTTAGCGTTGGCCAAGAATTTTTTATTTAGTATTTCACTCTTTACATTAAAATCGTCGCCGACTTCTTTCTTAGAAGGTTTCCAAGAGGCACAGGCTCAAATCTCGTTACGTCCAAATTTTTACACGTTTTCTAAATAAATATTTTCATCTTTCCTATCATTATTATGCCAATAAAACTTATATATTTACCGAATTACTTGTAAACGTGTGCGATATTAATCAAATGAGTGATTAAAATCAGAACGTCGATATCTTATTTTCCTATCTGCCAAGATCGATTGTATGTGTGTCAAATTGACGAGCGATCTTAGTAATCGGTTTAAAGTACCTACCGAGTGCCGATTGTGATTGTAAAGCACATTGTACTACTGGTTATTAATGTCATATGAGGCTTGGCTCTGATATCACGTCATGGGACTTCTTTACTCGTGTTTTGATTGTGTGTTTATTTTTTTTTAGACATGTGTAAGTTATGTGTGTAAAATATTTTTGTATTTACTTATAGAGTATTTCCAAGCTCTCGTAGACAAGGCGCGGCGTTGAGTTCTACCACTCAGCTCGGAATGTCTCGAATTTAAGACGACTTGTGGGAAACGTAGTGTCTGCAGCGAACAGAAAAAATGGATAGCTATTTGAAAATTTTAAATATTAAATTATATTATGTCAATAATATTGGATGATTTATGGCTAGCTAATACTGTTACTATTACTATTATATATTTTGTAACTACCTATGCTAGATAACCTATTGATACATTATATTCTTAAAAAATGTCAGAGATATTTAAAAACAAAAAATGTCTCAATCATTGAACGAAATACAAATTTAAATGTCCAATTTGACATTGAAATTAAATCCATTATTGCAATGCTGATTGAAAATAATTGGTGTCTTGTTGTAACAGGTTAAAGTTCAAACATTAATTAAGACTTCCATTTAGAAGAAGCTGCGTAAGATGCAAAGTTTGGCAGTTTTCATGTCCCTAGACAATCCGCATCACGTAAACGGGACGCGCGAAATTACTTTAAATGAAAGTAAAGGAAAGAGACACTTTGCAACTCTTATCTTCAAGGTAACAACTACTTGTCTGGATGTTTATATATATATATATTTTGATAACAATTTTACTGATTAATCTTACAAGAATTACATCTTTATAAAATTTTCAAGAAATATGATCCATATAAATTTGTCTGACATGCGATGCTTTTGATGTCACGCAATATTATTTCACAGAGTTATCTCATAATTATATATTTAGATATGAAATTATCTAAAATTTTAATGACAGTTCATTTTGTATTCAATATTTACTTTTCGATCATTTCACTATACGATCATTTTTTACCATTTGTTAAAAAGAAATTTCAATAATTTTACAGATTTTTATTGTTTACTCCACAAACTTAATACCTAAAACCTTAAATTAATGTTAACTAATAGCTTACAATGTTTTTCAGAAAAGTAATCCCAGCAATCACCTAATTTACAAACACTGTAAACAAAAACAAAAAAAATGTCCACTCATGTATTACGTTTTTGTTTGAAGCTATTTGAATAATATTGCAATTTGATCTATGATCTTTCAGTTACCTTGTATATATATTTGAAATTTCTCACTCTACAAATAAAGTCTATAATGTATTAACAATGTATCTAACGTATTTTAACACCTACTACTAACTTGTCGGTAATGACTGTGTGGATGTTTTAAATTATAGGTTGATATTACAGGTTCTTACATGCCTATTCTATTGTAGGCTGTATTATTATTTCCCAAGATATATAAAATACATATTTAATGTAGTATTTTGTGTGAAGATATTCGAAAATAGGACTTGCCCAATTATTTAAAGTAATCTCGTGAAGAATCTAAGCTATGTTGATAGGCGATGTCCTGTTTAAAATGCTTGGTTATAATTGGAATACCTTTTATTGGACAAATGTTTAAATTTATAGTGACTTAGATGTATAATGATGTGGTGGTAGTGTAATTGGATAGTTTTCGACTATATACTGTACGTATATGTTAGTTCAATCTCCAATTTTTATTTATATTTCTTAATTTCTTCACTTTTAATTTGTGAGAAGAAACGCGGCGTTGAATTTCAATTTAATAGAAAAAGAGAGCGAATTATATTATTTTTAAAACAAATAAATGATTATTGTTCTGAAAAAGTTCACTACTTAAAATAGATTAAATTATTTAATAAGAAACTTTTAGAATTGAAAATTCTGCGGAAAGTGGAGAATGGAGTAATATTAAGTTCCCTCTGCCTACCTATATAAGCGTGAAGATGAAAAAATTTGTAATAAAAAACTATGATGAAAATATTGTGCTGTCGTATATATTTTTTTTCATTCATTAAAAAATGTTATTCATATTGTTCTTTTTGATATTTCGGTGATATTATTAAAAATACTCGTAGCTCAGGAGAAGTTACTCAATAACCCAAATAACTTTTAATTTTAAATGAAGACTTCTGTTGTAATAGGTACTAATACACTTACCACCACTTACTCTAATCTAATTTTAACAGAATTACTATTTAATCAATCTAAAATGTATGTTAACTACTAAGAGAGAGAAACTTACATAGAATCAAGAGCACAAATCAGCTCATTTCGTTAACGCTATCTGAATATCTTCATTTGCGTATGCAACGGAGCACTAAACCGTTTTACATGCGATTTTCAATTGATTCAAATACTGGTATGCTATATTATAGGTTCTCATTGAAGGGTTTAAGCTGAACCTATCATTAACCGTTCATCAGTGGATGTGGATACGAGGCGGCGTCACGGAAGGTTTCCATACGCAATTATCCGATATAAAATCTTCCATTGTTGTCGAAATTTAAAACAAATTTCCTGTGCAACGGGGGGTCGCGTTCTTCTGCCCCGCCAAATTGGATAAGCACTGTAATTACTCGTTTAATTTCGGCGCTGCTCGCTGGTTTGTGGATATTTTGGATTGGCGAGCATGCGAATCTTTGCCTTTGCCGGAGTTTATAAGGCGGAACGTTCTTTTAAGCGTTATACTTACTTACATTTACATTTATATTGTTTTTCCTCTTAACTAGATTCTTTTTGTTGTTTTAAACTATAATAACTTAATTATGTAGAAGCTTGAATTTAATGGTTTTTATTAATGCAAATTGTTATTATTATAGTGCAGTTATGTTAATTTTGTTGTGTCATTAGTATTTTTTAATATTTAAAAACATCTCGTCTCATATCAGGATTACCATATTGTATGATGCCATAAAATATGTAATTTTCATTAAGAATATGTTTAGAAACAATGTTATGTAATAGAAACTTTTAATCATAAAAAAATTGAAAAACAGAAACTAGTTACCTATAGCTAACTCTCTTTACGCAAACAAGTTTAAAAATAAAGAGGGAGAGTTGTGCTTACATATATTTCGGCACAACAATGTGAGTTTTCAAATAATCTAAGATTTCCCCTGGGCGCGGGAGATTCATTGTTCAGTATGTGTGGTAAGTTATAACCTTTACATCAGAAAGTTTGAAGTAACATGACATTTAGTAATTTGTGTTCCGGATTTTCCTCAACTAGAGTTATAGTTTAGTGTAATATATA
>JAEBDU010009174.1:0-31565 GCA_016802625.1 Heliconius numata | reverse complement strand
CAACATTTTACGTGCACGTACAAGCAACGTGTAAAAGTCGTCAGAATGCATTTCTTTTCTAAGCATACAGAAATAGACCGTACCCAGTGTGAGAGTATCAAATAGATCGTATAAATAGTTGTCGCGTGCCAAGCGGTAGTAATAGTAATAAAATACCAATCCGTTCTGAGTATAAGCCTTGCTTTTAAAAAAACACTCGTACATCTCGACAAAAACGCGTCTGCACCGCAATGAAAAGCTAGAAGGGCATGTATTAATTAGTTTGCGCTCATCGGCGCGTGCGCAAGACGGTATCTAGCTGGAATAGACTGGATACGGTTCGGAAGTCGTTGCGGCAAAAACATGCAAGACCTTTAACATGTAAACAGTTTTTAGTTTCTAATTAGCTGAAGCTTTTATATTTATGATTATTATATTATGTTCTGTATAAATAAACATTTATTTCTTCTAAAGAATATAATGTATTATTATTTGTGTTCTGATTCGGAAGTGTAAAAAATGTTAATTAAGAACGTTTTAATTATAAATGTATTTAATCTGGGTGTTTAACATGTCTTATATTGTAAAATAATTTTCTCAATTAATATTTATTAATATGTAAATACATAAAATCACAAAGATAATATCGATTCATATGATGTCGCTCATTTCTATACTAAACCAGTCAAAATCTTATAATTAAGAACTATCAAAATAAAAAATGTAAATACAATAAAAGAAAACCTCGCAAACGTATGTCTTCCTTTTATTCTATTGCAATCGAATAAACAATAACAGTCGAACTTCATTGCACATGTACAATACTTTACTTTCTAAAAATCTAAGCAATTATTCATAGCTATTTACATATTTGTTAGAAAAAATGTTTACTCACACTGGCGCCAATGGCGTCTCGTCCTGGTATGGAGTTGCCCTAACGGAGTCACTTTAGCGGAGAAATGGTATATTTTCTTTAGATACTGTTATGGCTTTGTTTAGATATGAACTAGCTTTCTTAGATATTAAATAAGATGCTTGAAAGTTTGACTAATGTTAGAACATTTTTCATACACATATTTACAGATAAATATTTTTTTAACTTCTCATTGTATCCCGGAGTAGGCAGAGAGAACCTGTGTACCTAGGTTTAAGACACTTCGTTCCCGTTAAGATATTTCCGTTCTTGATTTTCAGCTGAATTCTAGAAGCATTGCGTGTTGAGTGGCGAATCTCAACGCCGCGCTTTGCCTTGTTACCGAGGAAATAAACATAATGATCTCAGAATAGGATTAATTATAAAATATATCGAAGCATTGTAAAACTACGAGAGATTACAATATACTCATATTTCTTATAAAGCATACGCATTAAATTAGGGTAGAAAAAACCTAATTCGCTGCGAGACGTGGAAACGTTTTTATGTCTGCTATTCATTACTATAACTTTTAGAGAGTTTCATTTGAAAATACATAAATAAATCGAATGGAATATAAAGAAGTGTCTGACTATAAACGCGATGGTTGTAGGTTCGATTTCCATTCATCGATGGGTTATTTTAATTTCTTCGCTCTGGTAATGACAGAGCGCTGCGTTCAGCTACACCAATCATTTCGGAATGTCTCAAAAATTGAAAGGAAAGTGGGAAACGGAGTGTCCCAACACTAGGTTCCCTTTGCCTGCTATGATATGTGGTATACAATGTAAACAAACAATAATAAAAAAATCTAAGATTTCTGAGACATTAGCTCGATTAAGTATCTTTATTACATTAAAAAAACAACTTAATTCTACAAGATGTATATAATGCGTTTGTAGCACGTGCGGGGACTCGAACCGTGAACACCTATTATTATTAATAGTATTGTTTCCCGGGTCGACACCCTTATTATGTTTATAATTTTTATTTACGTTTGTTGATTTCATAATCTTTACTACTAACGGACTCTTTGTTCTTTTGATTTTATCTAAATGATGACATCTGGGGAAAGTGTGAGCTTCAACTTTATAGTTGACGCGGAAGCAGGCATTTTTATAAGTTTCGAAGAATTCAGGTATGTACTTGCTTATTTGAAATGTCAAAGAGAAATAAAGTGAATAAATTTAAAACAGAACAAACCTAATTATAAATATAAAGTTTAAAAATAAAATTTACATGAAATATAAAAAAAAAGAAAGTTTTATGTTATTAATAATATGTGTAAAGACATAAAAAAATACCAAAAAAAGTAATTAAAATCCGAAAGTTGTCATTGCATCAGAATAAAGATCAAAAATTATTAATCCAAGTTTAAAAAAGACATAAACGTCATAATTAAATGTTGTCAAATCTTTAAAACTTAAAATAAAACTAAAGTATCTCACGGGTTGAAATTATCCGTTACCAAGGCGTTGGAGCTTTTAGGATAGGAGGCTCTCAAATGAGATTTTAGCGTTAATTGCGTTGGGTTAAATTCCATGAGCGAGTGCAGTGGAACGGACCAGTTCTGCATAGGAGACGGGACACGTGTGTGACATACATTTCACGAACACTCCTTTTACATACCGACAGCTTTGCAAGGTTATTTGATGACGCAAACAATGCGCCAATTACTATGATATACATATGTATAAATAGGTTGTGTTACTTATTAGGTATATTAGATTTTTTTTAAGTAAACAATATCCTATCCAATCTTCCCAAGAAACAATAACAAAAAAATGCTGTCATCAAAGAAGAATACAAAAATAAAACTAAATTCTAACATTTAAAACTAATTGGCTAAAGACGTGACATAAATTTTCATCGTTGGAATATTTATTAAAAATAACAAGCACGAAACTTACAGAGTTAAACAAACGCCTTCCTACGCTAATATGATTAAAGATGAATACAATGTCATTCAACTTCCCAAATTGAAGTAGACAACGATAACGTGTATCGTATATAACCAATTGTCTTAACGTTACGCAAGAGGAAGTCGGCGATAGTTGTCCGGAATTAGACCGTGTTCCCCATTTAGAACTATGGCCGGGACAAAAAGAATACGCCGCAGGCAACGCTCCGACGACGCCGACACGTTCGATAATTTCAATTCATATGACATAAAGCGTGTTTAACTTTATTTAAGCATTAAGTGAAAATGGTCAAATTTAAATAGCACGTGGAAAACAATTGTTCTTAATGAAATATAAATAGATATTAAACAAAATACTTAATATAAAACGTCGCGTAATATTGTATGAGTTTTTTTATTTAATTGATAATTAACACTCAAGTCACACATGCGTACACATGTCACTTTCCTGCTTGTTTAGTTTTCTAAGAAATGAAATGTCAAATAAATAATTCATATAACGCTTAAGAGTTAAAAGGAAAACGCAGTATCAGACGGTACTACTGGTTGCTGATAAAAAATCCCATCATAAATAATTAAACTAAATGTATTCATGATTTAATGGCCATAAATTTAACTTAAGTAGTCAAATCTAAGCTTGAGATAAGTCTTGTATAACAGAGTAGGTATAAATGCAAAGTATAAATCTGTAACAAAACGAGAGTGGCAAGAAGTCAAACAGGGCGATATTTCTAGCGTCACCCAACACGGTAACGCACACCACGCGACACTTGACTAATATAGTGTGGAAACCCTTCGTCATTAGTTAAGAAGCTGAAGAGAAATTAGGTTTTTTCCAAAGATTTCTTCCGTTCATTTGTCGTATTTTGGGACGAGATCTGGAAACTCGATGGGCAAACACATATGAGAATGTCATCATATATAGGTACGTACGTAATTAAATATCGGTGTGTCGAATAGAAAATATTATGGCTTATCAAACATTATTATAACAATGAATCTAAATCTTTTTTTTGTGAATTTCGTATGTCGTCTAGAAAGCAAAAAATCTATTAATGTTTTCCATTTTATGCATATTTCGATTTTGACGTACAAGGTAGTGGAATCTAACGATACACTGTTTCTAATTTTATAGAAAAGCAATACATATTTTAAATAAAAAAGTCGATAATTTTTATTCGTAATAATTTGATGATTTTTTTTAGTTTGCAATATGTTGTAATCTCAGTCTAGGAATATAAGAGCTCTGTAGTTATCTAAAATATTACTGACTGATTAATAACTTGTTACTATCAAAGAATACATACATATATAATATTTATCTAATTAAATACGAACATTGAAAAGTTTCTATTAGATAAGTTCAAACATAAAATATATAATTTTTCTACCAATTCTAGGTTTTTTACGTTGTAGAATGATCACGTTCCTCCTGAAGTGTCACAAATATTCTAGCGAATTCAAATAAAGATTTCAATATAAATGACATTCAATGTGAAGGCCGGTCGTTAACTGTCTGTTCTCGTGCGGGTCAAGGTGAGATGGGTCGCTTATTCAGCCAATTCAGGGTCTACTCCTGATCTTAACTGGCTACTTGGCTCTATTGAGCTAATGAAGGTGGGACGCTCTCTTTGATGTGTCTGAAGTAATGTTCAGCTTTCAATACACTTAGATTACAAAATTTGAAGATACTTCATTCAAAGGTTTCCGCTTAAGCGCATAGGAATACTTTAACATTATGGAACATTATAAATTCGACTAATGTAATATAAATAGAGATATTGAATAATATTTTTATGTTCAAAAAAAATTATAACTTAAACTACACTATTATTTATTTCCCAATTCAATTATCAAGAGCTCGAACGCGTGCTCTAATAATATTATTATTTTTAAACTAACTAAGCTACTAACAAAATGTAAAAGGAAGTTTGCCAAAATACAACATGTGATAGCCGTTTCTGAGATTAGCATGCACAAAGGCACAGATAAACAGACAAACAGAAAAATAAATGAAAAATCACTATTTTGGGTTCTGCCACAGTGATAAATGCCTCCAATATTATTTCTCATATATCACATAAACAAATAAAAAATAAACGCAAAGTAAAACTTAGTTCAGGTTTAAGTAATTTCCTATACATTTTATCACACCCCACACATTGCTTGCCCCACATATTTTATAGAGCAACTAATTCGAGAATCCAAGAAGCTATAGATTACAAATTCAGGCCATGACAACTTGTTACTAATTTAACAATTTCACGCACAGGCGGCAACACGTTCACAATAAATCAAATTAAATGATGTATGGTAAAGAACGTGCGATACGGCAAAAAGTGAACACGACAAGCTCATTATCGTTAGAACAACTTTATTAGTGATTGAAATATAAGCACCATTTTTTTAATGTGTATAATATATTCTACTGAGATATAAAGAGATAGATTAATTTGAAGAAAAATACACGTGTTTGTTATCAAAGTCTATCTTAAGAAATAACCTTAAGCATAGCTTAAGTAGACGAGAAGGAAAAAACAAACTGAGAAACAAATTTAATTGTAAACAGTATATAAATATATACAAGAGAATTCTGAATATAAAACTCCATTTCTCATTAAGCGTTCTCGTATCGGAAATCTAACAAATTCTTAACGGACAAATAAAATTAAAAGAAGCTCTCAAAAAGCGCCGATCCCAATACGGTTCCTTGAACCGGCCGCGCAACTTTTTATTCGCACTTGGCCCATAGTAATTATCCTGCAAACGCGCTTTCGGCCATTTCGACATTTCTGCATTCCAGACCTTCACTAATGAATATGATTGACATATACTGTTTATTAAAATATGTTTTAAATAAATAGGAATTAATTTAGCAATTGAATTGATAAGCCATGTAAAAATATATTGTTGTATAAGGCAAATGTTAAAATCTTTAATAACTGTATAAAGTTTCTTTTAAATCGACAATTAAGCTTCGGCAAACATCGTTCGCGCCAAATTCTACTAAAAAAGCTGCACAAAAAAGGGAACAAAAACGGAGATTTTAAAGGCGCCAAAAAGCCGCCGTCATTCTTAGAACAGGGATGAATGAAAAAAGCCATAAACCTAAGTTGTTCGCTCTACCAAACAGTTTCACGAACCGATGCACCGAAATTGTAAAGATTTTAACAATTTCAAGATAAGAGAATACCTTTTTTTTTTCTTATAATATTGTAAGTTACTTATCAATTTTCATTTACTTTAGTCGATAAGAACTCCTTATCTGTTTCTGAAAACATTCCCCAATCAATATTTGTACCGATCTCTCCAGGCCAGACAAAATATAGATAATTTAATCTATTACTATTATGTTATCTTATGCTATTTTTACATTTAAAAAAGTATTATTTTCTTTTATCAAGTGTCTAGGGTTCACCAGGTTCACTGCAGGAAATATAACATTAAATAGCTCATAAATTTAGTTTCATTGGACTTATTGACTACAATTCCTATATTTTTAACAAAAAAAACTATGATATTTCCTTTACATTACGTTATATTGTATAACATCCTACAAATTGAAAGCTAAATTTTTGACCATGGACCATACAATAACGGTCACAATAAATAAATGACACACTTCAAAAACAATTATTGGACGAAAGCCATTATAGGACATACGTTTTTCCAGCTGCCTCATCCTTTGTCGGCGAGGAACAATGTTCCTCAGATAACGAAAATTTATTCATCAGCCTGAACAAAAAAGAATCCTCTTACCAAGAAGGCAACCATTTCTCCAACTACCCTCAAACGGGAAGAGAACAAAGCGACCTATTGTGTCCTACATTCTTTATAAACTGTGTTCATAAGTCCGTATCTATGGGTGGTGTGAGATGCACAAAGATTTTTAAAAGTATTGTCTATTGGCCATTGTAAAACAAACATCAGAGGCGTCATTTATGACACTTCCCTTATAAAGCAGCTGTCTTCGAAAGGTGCTACGTAAGGTGATTCTTTTTGTTTCATATATAATTATTATCACCTGCTCGTTTTCTTGTTAGCGGACTTTGTAAACCTTATATTACGGTCCCTGTCCCCATTAGACAAAGATCTAATACACAAAAAATCTTCCGTATTTTTTTTGCTTTAATTTAAATGAAGATTTATTGTCCCCGTATGTAAAGTACAGTTAGATAATAAAATTTACCAATGTTTAGCAGAGCAATCGATTTTCGTAAATAAAGAGGATCTAAGTGTTTCCCATTATGCTCTAGGGTAGCGTTGTCAAGTCACAAACACTCTTTTTATTCTCAGCATACACCTCGGTCTAGGCAAATAGGGAAAACCGAGTGGCACGTTACATCCTATCCTATACTTTATACCTATCTAATATATAAAATTAATATATTATTGCTTTTTATGCGTAATCGTCGGTCCCAATCTTCGGTACCCAATCTTCTGTTATATCATCTTTTTATGTCATTACTTACTTTGGCGTCTTAAGTATATATTTTTTTATCATTCTTTTTCCACTCAGACTGGCGAAAAAAGACAAACTACATTTCAAATAAAGATTTTTAGATAACACTCGATGTCCATCCTTGTAAGTTTTTGTATCATGGACAGGTGACGGGTAATCGTAAATTCGACCTGCTTTCGCCCACCGACTTGCCCTACCGTAATGAGCCCTTAAATGTCTGTTAATATACCTTCCAATGGCTTTTTAATGTTGGTCTATTTTAAAAATATATTTTTTGCTGGGCTTTTCTTTTTTATAGGTGCGCTGCCGTAATGAGCTCTATTAGGATGATCGTAAATTATATTGCGGAACATCTGCTAGCGGTATCAGTACAATTAGAAGGATTTTAATCTAATAAACCGTTTAAGGTGTTTTGTTTTTTTAATAAACGGTCAGAAAGGAACTGTATATGGAATAAGCTACAACAGAATATTGCCGTTACGTAAATTAATTATGCATGTAAGATTTATAAGCAATGATGTAATTTTATTTTTCATCGTTATTTAAAAACTTTCACTTAGAATAATATGCAGTTTAAACTCCAATTAGGTAAATCTATTTTCAAACGAAACCTATATTTAGTGACCTAAACATACTATCTAAATGTTCCTTATAGCGGATAAGAGAAGACATTACAAAATTATCTATATTTCAATGAAAAATAAAGAATAGTTTTTAACAACAAAAGCGTAAATACTTTCAAAAAGCCAATATTTTAAGAAACCATACATACTTCTATTATTAATGTTATAATGTATCCTTATCACGATGACATAAGGTATATAGTTATATTATGTTAGTCGATACAAAAATAACGTTTGTCAAACAATCTAGGCAGTAATTTGATATAATTGGAAGTCCGTTAAGTTAAATTTTAAATAACACCTTTTGAATGTGGAAAACTGGAGTTAGCTAGACTTAGTTAAAATAATAATAAAAAAGTGATTACATAGTGCGAGCTTACTCTACTTGAGGATCGATTTTACATATAATGCCAATAATAAATCGATTATGATATTTTTCTATGTATGTATCGAATTTAAATCGATTGCCATTTATAGTATGTACAGAAAAGTTAATAAGAAGTATATACAATGTTTAATATGTCCATATTATAACTAATTATAAAATGACAAGAATATATTAATGAAGGCTCCCAACACAAAAAAAAAGTACAAAAGTAACTATAGTACTATTTTATCTTAAAATTAGTGTTAAAATCATTTTACAAAAGTTTCTTATAGTCCTTAAAATTACTCTATACATTAGTTCTCACCAATGTGATAATGGTTTAAAAGTTTTAGATTTTTTATAAGAATAATAAGTTATTGAATTTGAAGCACAGTACATTTCACAGATTACGACTTAAACTATGTCTTAAGTTAGTTACAAATGTGTACATAATATATTTGTACCTAAGGTGAATAAATAATAAGCAAGAGAAACCAAGTCTATGAAGAATTGTCAATACAAATATAATTTTAACACATCTTTTATGCAATGTAAATATATCATTACAGTACAGCCGTCAAAATTTCAACTCCAATTTAGTGCGTCACAAGTAATTTAATAGACGGTTTCAAAGCTTTCATTTTAAGTGTAATTGGGCGGAAATTGAATACATTTTTCATAAATTGAATTTCAAAATTATAAGGGCGCCTCCACAAGTGAAAAACTAACACCCAGTTAACTTGACACTAAATACACGTTGGAGCTACTAAATTGATATAATTAGTATGTGGGGGTCAACAGTCTTATATACTACGAGTATTATGGATCGGTTTTTACTACCGCAAGGGAACGAAGTTTTATTTTAAGGAAACTGAAGTGGACTATTTTATTATCGAATAAATTATTTACGATGGACTGATAAGTGTATTATAAGTTGGAATAAATATTTCAAAACATTCAGTGTATTGAATGTTGTGCCTAATATGATTGATGTTTTAGTGCTACGTCGTTACAATAAATAATTTTACTTTTAACCGTAAAAATACAGTCCAATTGATAACCTCCTTTTACACAAGCTGTAAAAGGAGTAACAATACAATAATTGGCATTTATTTCTCTCCATATAAATATTAAATGCGATGCCAGTACATAAATCCTAATTAAGTTTACGGGGGTATTTGCAAGTTATGGGGGTTGGAGCGTGTAATATTATCTCAGCCCCCTAAGCTTTGTTAATAATTTAAAGTGTTCAGAGGTCTGTCGTAAAGTTGCTTTAAAATGTAATGGTATTTGAACAAATAGCTAATAAATATTTAACTACAAGTACACTCGTAACAATAATTTTATAGTTGTTCCCTTCTATAGATCATGTTATTTGTATTGATTGGATATTATTTTCGATGTTTTGTGTGCAGACGGAGCGATACGCACCAATATAGCAAAATTAACAGGGACCAGTATTATTGAACGTCAGTCATGTTTAATTATGGGTATTGTCATAATTTTTGGACATAATACATATTTTTTACTTAATTCAAACATTTTGAATTAGTACTAATTGAATTAGTACTATCATCACTTTTATGAGTAGGTATTAAGTAAAATCTACGTATTTTACTATTACAATCACTCTATTTAATTTTTTTCTCAGATAGAATACTTAAATGTACAGTGATTATATTAAAAGATATGGATTTTTGTAGAACATCAAAAAACAATGCAAGCTCTTGCTTTATAAAAGAAAAAATAATGACTCGGCACAAGCTACATTTCCACCAGTCAAAATGTGACCACCGAGCAGAAAAAAATATTTACAAACAAACAAAGCTATCTAGACTTAGCAACGACGCGTAAAGTCCTAAAAGCAAAAGCACAACGCTACCCTAATAAAATTTTAATAAAGAATACATACAGCCCCTGCTAAATGTTAGTGGGTCTTGTCACGTGATCGAAATGGGAACCAACCCCCAACCCCTATTGCAATCGATCAAATCAGACAATAAGTTTACGTGAAATTTCCACCCGCTCTCGTTCACAACAGATCTTATCGAATGTAACGGGCAACAGAATAGCCCCCACTGTGAAAAGACATGCAGAAATGCATTTTGAAATTGTGTATTGATGTTATTTATTTAGTTTAGTTTTCTTAATTTAACTTTAGACTTTTATCGTTTCTATGAAGCGAACGAAAAATGTTTTAAAGGCTAATAAAATATATAACAAAATTAATAATCTGGCGTCTTATTTAATATCTTGGAAGTTTTTATATAAAATATAAAGTATATCTTTTCTAATGTACAACTTATTGAAACCGTCTAAGAAGTCAGTAATATTTAAATAGGTTCAGCCAAATTTGGGCTTAACATTGCAAAACGCAAATATGAAACTTATTCTCAAATAATTTTATAATCAACTTGAATATTTATTTCACAGTCAGTAAGGTATACGTTTTATAGACAGGATACAAATAAAAACCGCCGTAGGTAAATGCAACAACACGCAAATGTAAATATTTATATTAGGGTTACCGTATCCTATAAACGAAATTTTGTATATTTCTATATAAAATGTTGTTTCATTATTTAGGTTTGCGATGTATTCCGCACATAGCAGGATAGGCAGAGGCAATCTGAGACCCTAGTGTTAAGACACTCCGATCCCATTAAAACTCTGTACTCGTCCGCCGAATTCTGGTTGCATTGCGTATTGAGTGGCGGAACTCATTGTCGAGCTTTTTGCCTCGTTGCCAGTAATAGTGGGGTTTGAACTCACAACCTCTTACGTTTACAGTGACAAGCTTGTACCCCTGCGCCACAATTGGCATCAATATATTAAAATTACTATGATTGTTTTTGTTTAAACAAACTACAATAACTTTATCCGAAGAACTGAATGGATATATATAATTATATAACCTTAACGTTCAGTTTTCTTATAATAAGTTACATTAACAATATAATTGCATAATATTATTTGTACCTTTATACCTACTATATATCAACAAGTCAAATACAAATATTATCGGTCAAACATTTCGACATTCCGCCGAGGTTTGGCAGTTTTGTAAGGATGACGAAAATCACATCTATTTCTATACTCACATTATCAGTTTTTATCGGCTACTGAACTCGGTGGACCTGAAACAAGAATGGAAATTTACTCATCGATTACGGTGTAGACGTATTCATGTCATATGTAATATTGAGTAATACAGTAAGTATGTATTATTGAGAATGCAAGTTGCGAGTTTAAATACGTTAAGTTCTATATTTATGAAACAACGGAAAAGAAAAAGTTGTAAATAAACTACATTATTGTATATAAAGCTATGTTATAAATGTACAATTAATTTTTCATTAAAATTTATTACAAGATATATCATTTAAGTTTTCATTTCTTCGATATGGTATTAGTGTTTTAAAAAAAAATCTTATAGGTATAATACATGCATGCACATCAACGTAGTCCAAACGGATGAAGCCACGAAAAGAACACTAGTATATTATAAGAAACATTAAAACCTATGAGATATAATTTATTCTTCGACTAAATAGTATTACTAGTATAAAAACTAAATGATCGATTGTCTTAAATTGTCATTGTATTGTGTTGAAATAGATAAACGAAATGTCGCGGATTACAATAATAAAGAAACAAAAACTACTAATGCCCGATAGTAAACTAGACAACACTCTGTTACCACCAACTTTATCTAAGATACCAAATGGAATAATTTTAGGCATAATATTTTTTTTTCAACTTCACGCTGTAACCCGCATGTAGTAGGTTAGAAAGAATAAAGTAGTGTCAAGACACTATATTCTTTACTTTCCACCCGAATTCGACACATTGCATGTTGAGTGAACAATACGAAAATAGTGGAGAAATGAACCATGATTGGAAGTGAAACCCACAACCACCGCGTTAAAAGACAAATGCTTTCCCACTGCGAAACGATGGCAATAAAAAATAAAACAAAGGCAAAATATAAAAACTATCCTAACTACAGTCAAAGTTTAATTGAAGCACATAGAAACTACCACACATTACAGCGAAAATATCTGTACAAACTAAAAGAGAACAATTAACAATAATTTATATGAAAACTGCGTTTAAAATACAAATAATTAATTAATTACAGAACTAATTACGTTTATTCATTATATGATTTCGAGGAATGCCAACGTAGCGCTATCAATGTATCATATCATTACTGTTTCAATTGAAACAAATCCTCGGCACCCGCCTACTACACCGATATTAATCAGAAAATACGATGTTATTAATATTGGTCGTTGCTTTATTGTAATTAAAACATGGGCGGCGTAACCAATCTATATTATACATACTTGCCATAGAAAAAATAGTTTAATGTTTAAAATTAACTTCTCTTCGTAGAGTGCAAAGTCTCTATCCGTCGCTATACGCTAAGATTTTCGCAATCGATTTTATCTTCTGAAATCTGAGCTCGATCTTGAGATGTCGTTTTCTTTCAAAAATTATATATCTATGAACGAAAATCATTTCAAGATCGATCTCGGATTTATATATACTGGCCTTAGTCGGTTTCACCACTAGATATATGTTATGAACAAGACTACATTTAAAATATATTATATTCAAATTGAGATGTGTGCATTCCACGCTGGCGAAGCCGCGAGAGGAAAACTTGTTTAAATATATAAAATTATCGGCTATAACAGCCACTTCCGATATAAAAATGAACGTGTAGCCATTAGTCAAACAAAAAAGTTTATCTTTTATCAGCGAGTGCATCGACCCGACGACGTAGTTGAGATTGCGTGCCGGTAATTATATTCAGATTATTCTATACCTTACAACGTCGAGTTTGAAAACAAAATATGAAAAAAATACTAGAAATGTGAAAAACTTCGGTTTCAAGAAGTGAGTATGTGTGTCAAAATATATTTTTTTAAATATCACATAACATTAGTTTTATCTGAAATATTTTGTATTATTTTTTTAGCTTCATACTGCACATAGAAGGGTCGGCAGACGGAACCTGGGAATCCAGTGTTAAGACACTCCGTTACCATTAAGACACATCCGTTCCACATTTTCAAAATCATTAAAAACCAAAAATGCTGTTTACCGGAGGCAGCAACAAAGAAAACTAACAAAGAACGCTAATTTACATATCTAAGCTCTAAAAAAATATTACAACTCAAAATCTAGCACTTCCTAAACACGAAAACACCAATAAATCGATGCAGTTGCATTAGAAATAAGTGATATAATTTTCGTAATGGAAGGTGGTGCGGCACAAACAGTTTCGCAGTGCACACCGCCCACCCCTGCATTGCGGGGCTTGCGGAGATCCAAGTCTGCGGTACTGGCGCACCTATTAAGGACTTTTCGTGACATAAATCGTTGGACACTTCCTACCTTTTTGCACGGAACCTCAGTGAATACTAAATGGTGGGTAATGTTTGTGCAAATGTATCCAAAATGTCGCTTTGGTACATTTTCTGTGTGATCAAGAATGTATTCCGTTTATTTTCGTAAGACAAAGTATTATATTATTGTGAAAAACGGTTGATTTTTCACAATAATTATGTAACTCATATATTTCCTATCTGTCTGTATGAGAAATATAAATATGAAAAGGCATTCGGATCACTCTTAGCACACGATTTAAAAAACTTTCCAATCAGTTTCGAAACTAGAGCTCCGACGAAAGGCAAACAAGTGGTATTTAATATTAACGCCCAACACCGAATTAAGGTCGTAATCAGAGTAATTGTTACGGATTTAATGGGCATTTCAAAGAACAAAGGCGTGGTCTATTTCTAAATAAAGTTGTAGTTCAATTTTTAGAGGGCGAAACACAAGGTGAGTGTAACGAACCCGTTTTCTGAGAAAACTAGGAGAAAAAAAGCAAATTGGCAAGCCCTCGCGTCTGGAATTGGCATGAAAAAATACGGCGGAGGATTAGAGTATGGGTGGGACAAAACTAATTTGTGTTTTGCAAGCCTTGTCAGACAGATCAGACTTGGTTTCGCAGAACATAATTACTCGGTACCTGTTCATATCTACGTATATAGAGCTAGCTATTAAAGACTTGTGAGTGTTGATTTTAGCATTTATTATTACTATTGTACTTTTTAGAGGGTGAAACACTATTTACATTTATTTCTCCGCTATTCTTCATTCAAAAGATATGCAATAAAATAAATAAAGCAACTTGTGAGATGAAAGAATATGATTATGCATATATGGAGCATGAGAAATCATGATAGCGATTTATTACAAGAGTTCTACCTATATAGAAAAAGTATTTTACCACTCAACCAGCTCGCTAGAACAAAAGAATATTGTAGATCAATCTAAATCTCAATATCTCATTCTTAGAAATTGTGCCCCTTTATATGTAATATATTCGTTTGAATTATACACAAAAAACGACATTCTGGGACAAAAAAATGAAAATAAACAAAAAATAAGGAATATCAGAGGCGAATTTTCACATAAAAATCCTTATCATTTATATGCAAAAGTTAGTCAGTGAGCGCCAAATATTCTTTGACGCACAGAATAAATAACGATGTGAGCCTGTCTACCATCACATATACAGTGTGTTTAGCATTAAAAAATGTAATGTCATGTACATACTGGTAATCCATCCGTCTGAAGGTTGTTAAAAATAAGGTTGGCTTATTTATATACCTATAAAAAATATATTACAAATGTAATTTTTACATATCATTTGGAGTAGGTTTTAGAGCATAGCAGCGTAGGCAAAAATAGAGCATAGTTTAAATATAGTAATTTCTCCGAGTGGGAATCGAACCCACAACTAAAACGTGTACAGTCAAAAAGTGTTATACAGCGCTACGATAGCTTCAAAATAGTAACAGGAACGATGTGTAAAATGCCTAAGGTCAATATTATACATCAATCTGTCTTATTATGGAAAAGGCAAAGTGATTTATGTAAAACTACATACAACCCACGCGATACTAGCGGCCGATTATTTCAAACATTGTATTTGGTTATATAGAATAACTTATAACTTTTTTAGCTTCATACTGTATGCCGCACGTAACAGAGGGAACCTGAAAACCTAGTGTTAAGCCACTTCCCCAATTTCCGCTCAATTCTCGAGGCAGTTCGTATTAATAGGCGGAATTCAAGGCTGCGCTTTTTGTCTCGTTCCTAGAGCGAGGAAATGAAAATATTTAATATTTTATTTCCCTGAATAGGAATCGAACCCACAACTGTCGCGTTTACAGTCACACGGTTGTGGCCCTGCGCCACGACGGCCTCGGCTGTATATTTTACGAGTACTAAACATATCCTATAGCTAAATTTCCGAGTAGATAAGCTTACGTGTATATAAGTAGTTTTCCATTAAACACAAAACACATATTATTAATAAATAAAAAAATATATAAAAGTACTAAGTATATATTATAATTCTTATGTAAAATAATTAATATATAATTGTAGTGTCTGTCCTTTTTAAAATTATGACCAGAACATGATGCAATATGCGGCGGCGATGGAGATATTAGAGCGACATTTATTAAAATGGCAAAAAAGTTTAAGCTTCAAATACAAATTAATACTTAACGTTATTTTAGGTTTACAACCTAACATGCAAAAATAGGCGAAAAGATGAGTGTCTCAACACCAAATCTTCCTTGTACACATTTCTAACTGTGGGAAATGCATGAAGAAAAAGAAACAAACTTCAAGTACCGTGTCAATGGCGCAGCCTAAAAGGTTTATAAAGATTTTTTAAAATTCATCCTATTTGATCCGGCAAATCCGATGTCACAGTTTGATATAAAATATAATGTAGTTTATAAAGCTACTCTCGAATCCTTCAGATAGAAATCATTTTAAATTGATCTGTGCCTCCCGCAGGTTCCTTTATACTTGCTACTACTATTTACTTGCGGCTAGTAATTTACTATTTTTAATATTTTTAGTACATGTAAAGATAAACAATTTAAATAATATTTATTTTAACTCTACGCAATATCCCGTATATACCACGGTAGGCCATTTTCTGCTGCATTTTCGAGACATTACGTGTTCGGTGGTGGAACTCAACGTAGGGCACTATCTTATTACCCGAGCGACGAAATCAAAATATAATATAATTTATTCCCTCTAGTGAGGATCGAACCCATCGTCACCGTACATTTACATTCACTAGCTGTGCCGCTGCACTACGACGGTGTCATTTAAATAATTATGACTTAATTATTGAGAATAAAAATCCTCGAGCTATATAAAATGAGTATCTATCTTAAACAACTTTAAATCGGGCCAATGCCACGGAAACAGGAATTGGATAAATTATTCAAACGAAAGAAAAAGCGTATTGCGTCATACAACGCTTTCCTATAGAGCATTTCAAACGTGTGTTGTTTATAATTTAAGCTTGATGTTTTTATACTATTTTTATGATTTATTTTATTATTTTTTTCTAGTGTTAAGATACTCCGTTCCCATTATGACACTTCTGTTCCTCATTTTCCGCTTAATTCTAAATTGCGTTGCATGGTGGACCTCTACGCCGCGCTTTTACCTTCTACCTCGTTACCAGAACGAGGAAATTAAAATATTAAATATGATTTTTCCTCAAATGGGAATCAAGCATATAGCCGCAGTGCCACGACTGTACGCGTCTATATAAAAAACTATACTTACATATTATATTAAATTAAAATAAGGTTTACTGGAATAGTTAGATAAGTATTACTAATAACTATAAAATTCTCCACCAAAAAAGATTTTGCTAAAATCTACAAACAAAAATAAAAACTACCTGCCACAAAACAAAAACTAACCACAAGACACACTAAATCAAAGCCATCATCATATCAAAGCCATATCGTTACACTTTAACAAGTGTTTTAATTAAAAGAAAAAATGCTAATATTTTATATCGTGATTAACTTCTGTACCATAAAACGGGTATTTTATGTCACACTCAAAAAAACACAAAGAAGCGATACTATATAGCGTATATTAGTTTGTTTACCCAGTACTGCCTCAAAGACGAATAGAAGTGACTTTGTCTATGACCCCTGCCCTACACAGAGCACCTTATATGTAGACTTCGCGTTTTATCAGCATGTAATACACAAAACACCTATATTTCTTTTGTTTAGACTAAAAATCTAGAAAATATTATTTATTTTCTTCTCTGTGACAGCTTTTTTCGCAACTACTATATATAAGGTAAAGTTCTCTTTTAAATGATGATGTGGATGATATAAGCCGGATTTCTGTAGTACCTACTAAGTAAAAGCTCAACAAAAGAAAATTTTCATTTAAGTTTTCACTTATTTTAACAAAAAATAAACTGGTAAATTCTAAACGACATCTTTCAACAAAATATTTTTAATAATAGAAAATAGGTTTTACTTTTAGTATATTGTTAGGTAATGAAATACTCGTAAACAGCGTTTTTAGCACTAAGTAGGTATAAAGAGAATATTAAAAATCCTGGCACAATTTTGACGTGGGAAGTCTTTATAAAGATATTAAGTACTTATATTTCTAAAGAAGGGTATTTTAATATTTCTTTGATTTAAGATATTATGAGAAGTATTCGTGTCTACACTCAAATACTGCATTTTCCTCATTAGATAGTGTTAAGAAACTCCTATATTAAATAATATTCAACATTTAACATCATTACTCTACCATACTTCATTAAAATGTAACACAGAACAATAGAAGTAATTTCTATAAATTCTAGACCTTTTACCACATTATATAACGAAATAAATAACACTTTAATAATTTTGCTAAAATGAAATCTCATTCAATTCAATTGAAGTTAAATCAATTCACACATTTACTTTGCTTTTAGAGCTTTATTAATTATACCTTTTATAAAAGGCAATTTCAATTAGAATATGTTTAGGTTTTTGCATTTTAATTTTAAAAATAAATTTATGTTATAGTGGGCATGGGCGTAGGAATGGGAGAAGGGGTCGTTGGTCCATCCATGCCCACCTAAGAATAGCTCAAGAACTTTTACACAAGAAGATCAGTTGGAAACTAGAGTCAAAGCTCTCCCTAGAAAACATCTCCAGATAAGCCTATGATTGTAGGTACTATAGTCATATAGTATATGGTACCTAGGTTCGTTCTAACATGTGATCGTTTGCCAACAAACATTAAAAAGTTGTTTAGAATTGGCAATCTCCATTTCAATGTACCGGCCTATGAGCCAAATAGGACACGACAGTCTCGTGATCAGCTCTCTAATACTCAGTATAGTATACAATATACGCTGAGGGCTATACCAAGTATATATTAGGCGTTAATAGGTCGATATACTTATGTAGATAGATAAAAAATAAATTATCGCCACGTTTTTTCCCGCGTACAAATATATTATCTGTTCTGTTCTTTTATTATGGCGTTCCTAGCGTGCCAGTTGAGCACAAAGCAGTTCGCCAATGTCAAGTCGTATGGAGAACACTAGAAAGAAGTTGTACGGTAAAAAAGAGATAATATTACACAACAGAAAAATGCATGTTTAAAATAAATATAACATTAAAATAGGCAGCGGGAACCTTGTGTCAGAACAGCGTGTTGTGTGTTGAGTGGCTGAACTGTACTCAAGGAAAAATTCATTTACCCAAATGGGAACCGAACCCACAAGCTTAGCCTTACAGTCAGACTATCGCATCGCTTCGTCACGACCCACCGACTCGTAGATATGTCCACATACCTACCATGATTATAATTATCTGTTTTAAGCTCTAAAACAAAAAAATACAATACTTTTCAATTGCCACTATTCCATGCAGTGTCATAAAACATAATCTCATGCAAAATTTTGACAAACGATCATGATTATATTCATATGAATTAGCACGGAGAGAAAACAAAAAAGCTCCAATGATACCATTATTCTAAGAAGCGTCAAAGATTGTGGTGGAATTTTGACGAAGATTTAGCGTTAAGATTAAGATCTAAAGCACGTAAGTAGGTACTTGATATTTTATTTACATTCATCTTAGGAGCTTTATTTTTTTTTAATTTCACTGTGTATCCTGAATATGCATCCTGGAATAGGAAGAGGGGACTTGGGACGTGGGAAGGGGGCCCTAGTCCTAAAACACTCCGTTTCCCACTTTTTGCCAATATCTGGAGACTAGGTGTTGAGTGGATTAATTCAACGTCACGCTTTATATTGTTACCAGACGAAGAAAATAAAAATAATAAATACATTCTCCCGAGTGAGAACAGAATCCACCACCGTATCGTTCGCTTGTAATCAAACGCTTTGCTGCGCATCGACGGGCTCAACATTGATATGTACCTAAATCTTTTTCAGTTATAAAATCAATAGAGAGATATTTATGCTGGATAGTGGTTTTGACAACAGCCTTTTTTATCTACAAAATATGAAACATCTAATCATATTAAAAATATTTAAAAATCTTAACTACCGTGCAATCAGTCACGTCCCAATATTTAATAATACTAAAACTAAATAAATATAAGTAAATAAAACCATTCTCAGTCAGAATAGTCTTTAAAAAATAATTATATTTAAAAAACAATAACAAATGTATCCACTCCTACAAAACTTTTCCAAGTCTATTTTGCAACAAAGTAACAATAATAGCTTCAATTTACTGTTTATTATCGTTTCTTACGGCAATATTATTATTGTCTGCGTTAAATTAATACATTGCGGATGACTGAACTCGAAAAATATAGAGATATGTAAGTATTGGCTCATTTAATAGAAATTGTTATGTTTTATTTATAAAGTACTGCTTTTACGGTGTATATGAATAAAGCATGGCTTGTATTGCTTTTACACCCATTTACAGTTGTTCATCATAGCTAAGTTTTTATGTCTTCATTTGATGGTAATTGAAGTACCAGGAGAGAGCCACTTTCATTATTTCTAAAATAGATACTGGGTAGATTTTTCATACAAGGCTCAAAATCCCCTACACAATTAAAAATGATAAAATGAAAAAAAAGTTAACAATTTCATGTTTTGCCTTTTGATACAAACTTTTTCTTCTATTCTACACTACTAAAAATCAAGAGGAAATGCCATATGAAAAACAAGAATTTTATATACGCGGTGATTGCTATTGAAATATTTAATTTATTATGTTATAAAATAAAGTACATTAACAAAACATATGAGATATATGGCTCAACTATTATTATCACAGTTTTGTCGAGTTCTTTATTGTTTAGAGGACATTTATAAATACTACGTGATCGCTCCCAATTACATTGAACCTTAAGCCTTATCTAATATTAAAGATAGTCTTTATGGGAGGTCACGACACAATTCCAAACATAAGTTATCAACAAAAAAATTGTTATTAGCTTGTTTACATAAAATTCTATTGTAGATCCGTTAAAAAAATTTTTTTTAAAGATTTTAGGGCGGAAGTAAGAATTAGTTCCCATCAAAAATCCGTAATCCATTACAGATTAGGGTTGTGACTGTCGTAATATTTACATTGGAACAATATATGTTTTTTGTGGCCCTTACTAATATCCCATTTCGCAGAACGGTCTGTTTAAACAGATATATTTCCGGTTTAACTTTTTTTTTGTATCTATTTATGTTATTCATTAGAAACAAATGTTTTCACACAATTTTAAAATGTTCAGCTGATAATGTCGGTTACAATATAATTATAAAATATTTAAGTTAACTATTTTAATTACAATAACTAACGAAATCAATAGAATTAAGACGTATATATATACTAAGTTTATAGATATCGATTTTTTATTTACATAGGTCGCTTGAGACCATGCGTGTAGATGTAGAGTTACGAGTTTTAAGTTTAAAAATAACTGATTAGATAAATCCAGTTATGAGGATAATATACTCACTCAAAATGTCTTTTTTATAAATTCTAATTTTACCGGAATATGTATATATAAGGTATTTATAAAGTCAATTTGTCAGCTTAGAGTATAGTCTTGCTTATAAATCCTTTGTTTTTCATTATGCACATTTTTATACCATTCGAAAGTGGGAAAATATAAAGCAGACTTTTATTTTATTTCGTATAGTAAGAAATATAAAACAATTTTCGAAATTGTAATAACTTTCTGATAATATATAGTTCATAGATAATATATAGATCATATATAGTTTTTCAAAAATGTGTTTTTAAGTTTTTTGTTTCCCCTAAGATTTTTCTAAACGAGTAGGTTTCCACACTAAACCGAAAATATGATTCATGGAAAGTTAAGTATTTAATATAGTATTATTATAACATGTGTTGAAAATATCTGTCCGAAACGCACCATATCGATGTTTACAAGTAAAAATTCCGAGAAACAATTGAGTCACGTTGCCAGTCACCCCAAAACGGCCATAATAACAATGCAGATACTTAATCCTACTTAAAATTCAACGACGAAACTAAGTACAAAAACAAGTACAAACCAATTGTAGCCATATTTAAGTACATAAAACCAACTTTGAAAACAAATGGGCATTGTATTAACTTCTTCGTTTACTAAATTAAAACAGAAACTTTTTTAAAATATATTATTATACATTGTACGAGTATATAATATGTATGTTAATGTTAACTACATTAATACATATAAGCAATTAAAACAATTTCTGAGGCATGAAGGGCCTACAAACAAAAAGTTTAATTCTAATACTTAGTTAAGATTCAAATGACCATAAACGGTTAATGGCCTTAAAAATAAAAAAAATAATATATGGGACCCTAATCTTAGTAAGGCGCGTGCGCACTCTATGCGGGTGCTTTGGCCGATATTGTATAATGACTTCATAATAATTGGCCAGTCATCCCGGCGGAATGGTCCCGTATAGTGATTTCAGGCCTGGGGTGAGAATGGATATTCATTCGTAATAATTACTTTGGAAATTTAGCCCAAAAGTATCAATAATGTTTTTATTGTAACAATGAGCCATTCATGTTGAATTTTAGTTTCTAAATAATATACTTATAGTATGTAAATCCTAATACTATTATTATAAAGTATTTTCTATTTCACATCGACAATATTTCTAATAAAACTTTTTTTAATTGTTAAATAACATTGTAAATTAAAAAATGCAAAAGTATTTTAAGGTCATGTATGTATACAAACTTATACTAAAATTTTTTCATGTAACAGTATTAGTCAAGTTCCTTAATCATAAAGTCAACTGTGATACGATAAAAAGTTTATGCTATCAATAAATAAACTTTTCATATTTGTACTGGTAAACTTCAGAGACCTGTAAGTGTACATAAAATCCTGCAAAAAATAAACAAATATACTTATATACGAATATTAATATTCATTATAATAATAACTTTACGAAATCCTATCGTGTTTAGATCCACATTTACAATCTATGAGGGTCAGAAAAAATTCCAAACAATCTGTCCAATTTGTATAAAACTCTTTATTAGATTTCGACCCATATTTCCGGATAATTAAGAGACCCACGCTCCAAAATGATTGAACAAAAGTAAATAATTTAAATTACATCTGCCCTTTGGGGTGCGAGGGGAATTTTTGATCATTCGAAGCATAAGTTGCGACCAGCATAACGAAAGTATCAATAGAGATAAATTACAAAGTCCAAACATTTGGACTTGCATACTAATATACAAATATTTCATTATGATTCACATAATAATTTAACAACTTTCAAAAACATGTCATCCTCTATACATCTATACTGAATTTTTCGTCACTTTAAAAAAAATAACAAATAACGCCAAAAGTATGTGTCATAAGTACCTTAACACTACAATAACTGTATTAAAACAAGTTTTTGAAGCTTTCATTTCCAGTAGTTCAACACATATTAACCAATTCATTGATAATTCATTTCAGGATAATCCTACTCTAAACAAAACAGAAATAATAACTGACTTCCAACCCACTACAATAATATTAGTGATAAAATCTATGCATCGCCTTATTAAACCATAATTAAAGTTGCAACCGAATGCAGCCTGAGTCATGGCCCCCATAAAAATTTGCAGACCAATGCGTTCCGCCGCAATATGGTCATTTTATAATTTGCAACTAATTATATGGGACGAATTAAATGTGGCTGACGAAACAATGGATGTTTTAATAACTTCACATGCCAGAACAGGGGTTTTAAAAGTTGCGTTCGATAGGGGAAAGTCCTTATTTACCAATCAAAAAACCAATCTATAAAACAACATAAATGCAGATCAGGATCAATTTTTATTATTTACTAAAGTAACAGTATATATGTATAATAACAATAAATAATTATTTACAGCACACAAAAGTAATAAAAGTATTGGTAAAATGAGACAAAAATAAACAGTGAAACTTAAGCAAAATAAAAACTAATTTGAAAGTATAAAATTAAACTAGTTAAAAAATTCCATAGTAATTTCATAAGAAACGAGAGGCAACGATCTGTAAGCCCGCTTCATACACCATGAAATAATGTTCACAATACAGGGATAACTAAGAAAAACCAATATTATTAATGAGACGAGGGGAAAAAAGTCCGTTAAACTATTAGAGCGTCGACACTTCGGTGCGGTGCCGCATTACAATGGCAACGCATTTTTTACAAATGTCGTACATCATTTGTCATTGGGACTGGCTGCAAGGGCGCAGTAGGAATTGCAAATGACACTAAGTATACCAAAATGAAGGTTAGGGCGATTTAAAATTTCGTCAGTAACTTTAGGTATTTGTGTCGTAATGATAAAATTCACAAAACAACAACTTGAAAATACATTTTTTCTTTTTGTTTACAGCTGTTTTTAAGTAATTATATCACACAAAATTTTAGACTGTATTATTGTGATACCACAACTATAAATAAAAGCTATACCAGAGAAAACAGAAAAAAGAGTTTACAATAAACATTTTAATATTTCATTATTTTCCTAATGTAAGAAGAAGCGGAGAGAAAAAAATACTCGTTTTTGTAAACAGAGATAAATAAATAATTCACCGCCATTGATTCCTAGTGACAAAATCGCTTCATCATACAAATTACACCATGCCCGATCTAGAACAGACACCAACAGTCTATAAGTAGAGGATTTAGTTAGCATTATGCCCCCTGTATCCCTATAATGATTAATAGATACGATTATGTGACAATCCGCGTTTATGTTCGGTTAAATATTCAAATACTGCATTCACAATTGGTCTTGGTGTGGTGGGTACAAAACCGGCGTATAATTTAAATGGTTTGTACGCAATCTGTCATGGAAAAGAGATTAATACAAATTTCTTATAGACAAGCGGTGTTCGTTCAAAGTGGATCACGATGATTCATTGGTGTTCTGCATAAAATACGATAATATGTTGAATACATTTATGAGATTGCGACTTTACTTGTCATGCATCCAATAGATATTTGTAAAGTGAAAAAGTCTGTCCTGTTTTTATATATTGAATCGTAAAATCATCAATCTTATTTGATTGTGAAAAGATCTGTATGAAACTTTTAATTAATAAAGTGTAAATCCCACTTTTAAATATGACTCACTTAGCTTCACGCTGTATCCTTAGCAGGGTGGTCAGAGAGAACGGAGCGCCAAACGCTACGGTTTTAAAAAGTGGAAGACGGAGCTACAAAAAAGATGACTCATAAATATAATATTGGGGTCTCCCTGATGTAGCCAGATATAGTAAGATGTCCATTTTAGGCATTTAGCACTTTTGTCATCCAATCAATTCTTGGATTCCTTTTTTGCATTCGACAAAATATGGAAAATGCACGGAAAAAAAAACCTTTTCTACACTATAATTTTCACTATAATAATATATTCATATTCAACTCAGTTTTATTACAATGAGAGCAAGCAACAGTAACACACAAACAATTATACATAAACAACAAAAATAATAGACATTCATCAGCAAACAACAATAAATATGAAGACTCACTGCTAGAGGTGTAACTTGGACGATAATTACGGAAGCACGTCAAACGTAAGACTTAATGCAAATGCGTTACAGTTTTCAACAAATTACTAGAATGATTTTCACTTCAAACGCTCTAAGTAACGCTAGAAACTAAAGTGTGTATGGGTCGAACGAAATTAACCTCTCGTGTGGAAATAATAGAAGTAGGAGCAAATGTATGATTTAATATTGCAAGTAATGCACGGTTACATGTCAAGGCCTGTAAAGGCCAGATGTTGGTACGAGTTTAGGAAGTAAGCGATTGTTATAAATATAACGAAAACCATAAGAGAGCTTTATTTACCAAAGCGAAGAAATTAAAATAATATAGGTATATTTAATTCCCCCGAGTGGGAATTGAACCCACCCACAATCGTCATGTTAACAGTCGCTTGCGCCACGACGGCCTCATTACTATAGTTTTAGAAATCACAGTTTGTAGCTTATGCCTGAACCCAAAACTAAAAATAGTTATACTGCGCGTAAATCATACGAAGCTGTCGTTATGCCGTTGATTCGAAGGAAGATAGTAACATCGCCCGTGTATCATATATTTAGCGGCGTTCTTTAAAGCAAATCGAACATCGTAATGTAGGCATTATCACTACTTGTTTCTATTTGAAATTTTCATATTAGACAACATAAACAACAATAAGAGTATCAACTAGCGTAAGTATAAAATTGTTACTAGTAATTATGGCCCAAATTTTCAGAATGGGAAGTGATTATTCTATAAATAAATAAAATGTTAGTAACTTTATACGGATTGAAGATTTCCAAATAACAATAGCAACAGCCATATGTTTACTGTAAAACATCAAAAAAACTTATTTGAATTAGGCATACGTTGCAGCAGCCACGAACGACGTAAGACTATTTTAATCATAAAGAAAGATAATAGAGTACGAGAATAAAACAAAAGCAATAACACTGTAACAATAACTAAATAAACCTAAATACTAACTCACGGGGCGGCGGTGATTTACGAACTGTGTTTGTACTATCATTTAATATAATGTTTGTGTTCGCGCATATCGTAAATATGCAATGGTGAGACGTAAAGCTGACGTTAACTAACGCGCCGTAAACGAGACCGTTTGTTCTGTTTCCGGTTTTATATATAATTCATCGTCACTTTGAATTGATTTCGTGTTGGAAATGTTAAGAAGATAAATCAAATTAAAAGTAGCTTTTGGCTGAAGAAAACATGGCGATGTAAATTATGCGAATCCTATTAAGTAACATGTAACATCTTAATAGAAAGCAAATAAAATCAGCAAACGGTTAGAACTCAACGCTTCATCCACTCAACACGCGATACTTCCAGAATACGGCGGAAAGTGGAGAACGGAGTGTCTTGACAAAAAAAGCAGGTTCAGGAAACTTCTAAATTCAAACTAACATGACCAAATGAAAGTAAAAAAATAACTCACTACCAATTGCACTATTACATATACAAACTTCTACAAAAAGCTCCATATTATTATTTTCTTCAGCGTCACAAAATTAAGTAAACAATTGGTTGATCAAAATTCCTGGAGGCATTCACGGAAGCAATTTGGAAGATCGTACAAAAAAATTGTGGGCTCTTCAATAATAAATGAGATGCTCGATTGCGAAGAAGCTACCAATAAAATACGTTACGTACGAACGTTAGGAAATAAGGGAAGGAATACTCTACCAAACATAAAGTGTATAAAAAATACATATTTATCAAAACGGAAAATAGCAATACAAGCGAATTTTCATGGGGTATCAACTGGATTTTGTTGATATGCGTTTGGGATCCTCGATTTGTTTTTTGAATTATTGTCCATATATTTTCCTGTTATATAAGCGACCTATCTTGTTTATATTATAAAGATCCTAAGACTACATTATGTAACGAGGAACATATCTACTACTAACTTTTTTTCTTTAACAGGGTATATAGACAGAATTTGGTGTTAAGTCACTCAATTTTCTATTTTTCACCCAAATTTAAAACATTACATGTTAAGTTCCACAACTCAATGTTGCTAGAATAATGAAAATTAATTAATCCCATTTTGTCCCCACACAAAATAAATAACATGAATTTAGAAACTAAGTTTTAGTTCGATCAAGTACCTAATCTCGCACGGACAAGGTAGCAAACAGGAAAAGGATAATATTAATTAAAAAAAAATGTTTATAAATAGTTTGAAAATTCCCAAAACGATTGACCGGTTTTTATTTCCTTTCCTTATGATAAAGCTTTACTTTAACACTTATTATTTAGTTTTTGCTTTTTCCTTTAACTACACCACTGTGGCATTGTATATACCTATTAGATATTGATTTCCAGTAATGTGTATACCTAAAAATTACTTTATTAAAAAATATATACACTAAGAAAAATTTAAATTGTGATAAAAAGCTAAAGCTATTTTAATATAAAAAAAAGCAAATTATCACATACTTAAAAATTTTTGATAATAGAAATATATCTCGAAGTGAAAACTTTTAGGGATACATTAGTTCTCTAGTTAGAGAGTTGTTCAATCTCATATAGAAGTATGCATGTCTAGACCGGATGAAGGACAATTAATTGTCTGACAAACTTTACTTAAGTACTGAGTTGAAGGAGTCACGAAGGTTCGCATTGTTAAAACTAATCCAATAGCATCGTTACGAGATGTTGAAAAGAAATTTTGATTACATCTTGTTTGAAATGATTCTGTTGGTGTTATAAGTTATTTTTATTATAATAAATTTAATTTCTACAATGATCACTTGACAAGAAGCCGTTGTGGTGCCGTAGAACAGCGATTGACTGCAAAAGCTATAGTTATAAACTCGATTTTCATTAAGAGGAATGAATTATTTTCATTGTCTGCTCCGGTCAACAAAATGCGGCGTTGAATTCCGTCACACACAAGATATAAATTTGGGTGGAGAACAGTTATGTATCGACTAAGCTTTGTCTACTTTCCCTGTCTTACGGAAGATTCAGTAGTATGTAGAAATACTACTTCTGTTCCTTATAAAGTAAAAGTCAATATTATGTAAAATGTAATAAAATAAGATAATAGCAATATATATATAAGTAAGTATAATATAAGTAAAATCATTTAAAAAAAAATCCTTATATATCTATATAACAATTATCCGATCCACATACAGCAACGGGCTATCTCATTGAACATATTTTCGAGCCGACCTTTCATAATCTGATTCTAATATTGAATGCGGGGCCATTATCGATAATATCAAGGCAAAATTGCCTTATGGCTCTGATAATCACGCTTCAGTGATTAATTGAAGAGAAATATATCTATATTAAACAAGAAATTATTATATATTATGCATTTATATATTTGAAAACTTAAATCTTGATTGTGTGTTGACGAGACGAAACTCAAACATAATATTACCAAAATTACAAAATTTTACTAATATAACATTTAATCTCTCTTTAGAAGCAATAGGTAAAGTCAGCACGATTTAAATCCAAGTGACAAGTATATAAAAATCCTATAGGTACTTCCCACTAACAATACACAAAAGACAGTCAACCTACGTCAACATCTATCAAATACGTGTTGGAAATAAAAATCACAGTGTGTCATATTGTTGAAAGCAAATGTTATAGTTAATTCTGTCCACGTCACGGGACGCGGCTGTATCCGTCATCCTGACTATTTTAGGGTGCGTACAATTTCGTGGGACAGATATTAGATCTGCAAATTGGTCTTGTTATCTTGCGCCCTCGTGACTGGGGTGACCAAATTGTACGAACTTTCTCAATTTCATCAGCTTTTGCTTGGCTTGAACTTTAAGCTATAACTTTTCTCTATAATTCGTCCAAATACATACATTTTATTTTAAACAGCACTCGTGTGTTCTGTTTCATTAAGCGCTTCCTATATTTTAAATAAAACAAAGTGGGAGTGAGGTATTACCGATTTTTTTTAATAAGTCGTAAGACCTATACCTATTTATTTATTATATTAATATGTTAACATAAAGATAATTGTGATAATTATTTTTTAGAATTTTTCGGAAATCTTCCCTAAATTTGCTTATTTGAAGCATGCCTTCATGGGAAGAACGAGAAATACACCACTTATTCTCTACATTTAATCTATACTAATATAATAAAGCGGAAGAGTTAGTTTGTTTGTTTATTTGTTTGTTTGTTTGAACGCTAAGATCTCTGGATCTACTGGTCCGATTTACTTTGTTTTTGTTTTGTATGAAAGCTGCATTCTTCAGAAGTGCTATTGGCTATATAACATTACATTACACATATATACTAATATATTTTAAAATACTTTCTAATTTGACATGCAATTTATTCTGCCATGTTAATAACAACCGTCGTCGCTACGCAACCGTTACCGCGACATTTTGACATTCATCCTTATGAAAATAAATATTATAGTCACTTTTAGCATTTTATCTAGATGGAAATTATAGTTTACTGTATAACATTCTAATACATAATTAAGGAGATGTCACTGATTCGAAATGACCTAGCCTTCGGGAGGCATAGTACGAGTATGATCGACGCGAAAATATTCTTATAGTTCAAGCAGGCGTAGCCGCGTCCGGGTCCACTAGTATTTAAATAAAATAGAATTTAAAAAAATCAAGTGACTCCGAAAGGTACTAATATTGTCACCCTAACAACCCTCCCCATGCATCTGTTATCAGTAATGGACATCGCAGCACCGTCTAATAGCTTTATTGACCCTCCTGCATTGCTTCTTCCATTTATGATTGTAAAATTACATTATAGTACAGAATATTGATGATATAATAATATGAAATCTTAAAACATAATTCACAAGTTTAGCAATCTAATTTAAAATGAATGTAAAATAGAATACATTGACTTTACACCTCTATAATTTTAAACTTTACACTCATTGTGATGGCGTGCCAAAAACTATTAAGCCGACGTATAATATGGGTATTTTAAAATATAAATATGATAGTTATATAAAGATAATTCCGTACATTTATCAATATATTTTTTTTCCGATTCATTTTACAATTCCCCTATAAAATCTTTTTTTTACGTTCATTATACTTAAATGAAATTCCCAAAATCTAACATAATTAAAAAAAACTATCTCGATAAATAACAATAACATATACATAAACACGAAAACCGCCCAACAAAACATACAAATTCAATACACGAACAGTTTTCCCGCCCAGCGAGACGCGGCCCACTGACCGAGATGCGGCGCCGGCGCCCGCGCATGTCGCAACGTCACGTGCCCCAGCGTGTAATTAAGGCTTATTCACACGCCGAACAAACATCTGAGCCGAGATGAAAACGTATTTGATAGCATCGCTAAATGTGTGATTCATATTTAATTACAAATAGAGATTTTATATGATATGAATTAAAATAAATTGTGCCAACTAGAATTATATTATTCATTCAATATTTAATAATTGATGCTTTTGGTTATTGAGAATATTGTTATCAATGAACTAAATTTAGTACATTTATTTATTGGTTATTATATTTTAGTACATCTACCCAAGGCAACTTCACGTTTTTGCCTGTATCATTTGAGAGTAGCGGATTTCAATGTCGCGCTTTGTCTACCAGATCAGAGAAAATAAAAGAATTTAAATATCAGTATTTCCCTCGAGTGCTAGCTGGTCTTATCAAACATTTATTTATATATTAATTTTAACTTATAGCAAAATGTTCCCGGTCTTACATGAAATATTTGATTAAATCCTATTTTAGTACTTATTTGTCCTCATTTATAATGAACAATAATGGTGTTTTTATAAATTAACACAACCGCAAATTAGTCGAGCGAAACAAAGATATCATGATTGAAATATATTTGTTTCCTTCCCCAAGTTCTCATTATTCATTTAAAATTATTAATGTCCCTACACACAACATACTTGTTAATTTAAATTTATAATGGAACGTTATCATTGCAGTAACGATTGATAATAATATTATGTTACTATTTTACAGGTCGTTATTGAAATATTAATAAAATTTACTATACGAAGTGGTGAATAAAATTGTATTTTTATAAAAAAAAAGCACAATGTTTTCTTTTATATATAAAAAAATGTTGCCATCATCGACCAGATCAATAAAGTTTATATAATTCTGCAAAATAATGTAAATAGTTAATGATGAAAAGAATAATTTCCCTCTTAAAAAATGTTGAATAGCATCATTAGTGGACTACGGTACCTTCCCGTAAGATCTGCACGACTGCAGTCACCGGGCAGGGGGCCAAAATTATAGGAAGAGTACTTAGCTGCTAATAGCCACTCACCGGACTTGCAATTTTATGACAAATGTAAATCTAGGTGCATTAATATGATATATTCGCGAATGATCATTCATCATTGTC
>JAEBDU010009173.1:0-54615 GCA_016802625.1 Heliconius numata | reverse complement strand
CGAGTTTTGAAACTCGTGTACGAAAGCTTATCACGCTGTGACATTACAACGATCGATATCCGTAATCATCTTGATATTGGCAGGCGTTATGGTTTGTGTGTGTTAAAATTGCTAGGATACTACTAGAATCATAGTGTTCCCATTATAGCACTTACGTTCCCCACTTCCCACCGAAATCTGGAGAGATTGCGTGTTGAGTGGCGGAATTTAAACCGGGCTTTACGTCGTTACCGGAACGAGGAAATTAATATATCTATTAAATATTTCCTTTCCTCAAGTGAGAATCGACCCACTACTTGTTTACATTCATACGCTTGTGTCCTTACTCCACCACTGGAATATTATTATGGTTGTTTATTATTAAACAGATTTTATGAATAATGGATTTAAATATGTTTTTCTAACAATGCTACCTAATCTATACATATATATAATAAATAAAATTGAAATGTTTGTCTATAATTTTGTAGACACATACTTACTATTAATTGATAATACTATAAACCCACACACACATTTAAGAATCGTATACACTGGAAAGTTGACAAGGGTAAGTTAGTGAGTTAGGCACATTTCTATAGTATACATAATATAGTATGTCAGTCCAATCAAAGAAAGGAAAAGGTTGCTTCTAAGTCAAGTAATTTCATTTAAAATAAGAAGTTACATATATAATGTATGGTTTATATTCCGTCACTTTACGGTCAACCTCTCTGATGTGGGTGGAAAGTGGAAAACAGAGTGATTTATTAGGCTCTATACCCACCCTATACATCAGGGGAGATTTTTAAATATAAATAAACTAGCCGAACCCGGTGGAAGTAGACCTGCTAAAAAAATATTTTATAATATATTTTAATTGTGCTATATTGGATATCATTAGTTCCCTGGCCCTTGATTTCACAAATTAAAAGGATTTTTTATTCATCAGACGCGAACATCTATTCCTAAGGCATTACCTAGTCTATTTCAGTAGGTACACACTGATTTCATCTGTGACAGCATCACTTACCGTATCCAATTATATCTTCAAAGTATCTAGCAACCTATTAAATATATACACAAATTTGTGTTAAAATTAAAGTTCATTTGTGTATATTTTTGTATTTTTATAACTTGGATAAATTTTAATTAAAGATGAATTTGGTGTGAAAAGAAACACTATACCATAAAGAAACTAGACCATAAATATAACAAAAAAAAATTGCAAAGTTTCATCAAAGACGAAAATATACAATGCAATAAATCTTACTTGTAGCATTAATAAAAACAGCATGCAGTAGAATTATGACGCACGCCAGCGCAATCGCGGCGTCCTACGTCGCATTTATTTCATTTGACGTTCTAGTAAATCTCTGCGGAATTATATCACAACTTAAACTTTAAACTTTGCCAATACTATAAAGTGAGCTTTAAGTTTAAAATGAAACGGATGAACAAAGCAGGATGTTTGTAAAAGCGATAGGTTGTAGGTTCAATTCCTACTCGAGGAAATAAAAGCGCGGTGTTGACTTCCACCACTCAACACGCAATGGCTCCAGAATTTGACAGAAAGTGGGGAACGAGGAGTGTCTTAACACTAGATTCCCCCTGCCTACCCTGCTGTGTGAAGGATACAGCTTGAAAATAAAAAGTAAAGTGACATTTGTTACAGATGAGTATGTTGATAAATAAAGGGTAAACCAAATAAGAACATATAAATTAATCCAGGAATTCCAATCCATTGAATACCAAGTACAGAAAACATTGGAAAATTGCCTCGTGAAGCTTAATATAATTACTATAATTTTAATATGCGAGAGGGTTACGGGCTTGCACATTAAAAGGAGGTACATATAATAGCTACATATGATAGCGTAATTGAGCCCGTCGTGATGCAGTGGCACAAGGGTGTGATGTAACGCGACGGTTGTGGGTTCGAATTCCACTCGAGGAAATGAAATATTTATTTAAGTTTATATTTTCAATTCTTCGCTCTGGTGTCTCAGTCAAGCGCGGCGCTGAGTTCTGCCACTCAACACGCAATGCCTCCAGAATTTGACAGAAAGTGGGGAACGGAGTGTCTTAACACTAGGTTCCCTCTATCTACCCTGCTGTGTGCGGGATACAGCGTGAAGCTGATGATAAAAAAATGATAGCGATATTCAATAGTTACCCTACAGCTTTTGTTTTAATTTAACTTAAATCATGTTATTTCAATGTCAATTTTATTTCCATACGGCTCGAGCTTTGAACGAGAGTTAAACAGAGCATGTTTTATTAAGCCTTGAGGAGAGTACAGATTTACAGAGTAAAATGTTATAAATGCTATTCAGTAGAGCACTTTGATATTTTTAAACCATTCAATGTTTTACATAATAGAAATATTTTATAAGTTGTCTTGAAGTAAAGCTTTATTAAAATTTATTCAAATACATTTTAATTTAATTCAAATTTAAATTAATGTATGACGTCAGCGAAATATGAATATTGCAGAGGAAGAATAAAAGACAAAGGTGTATGCTTTAGAAATGCGATTAGTGTAGTTGTAAAATAAAAATATATAAAAAAACATTTATATAGTGAGGTGAGTACAATGTACTAAAATATAATAACGTTGCACAAAAATAGAAAAACCACGATATAAAATGGTCGATTGATTTTGTCTTCGTTCAAATTGCTTCGGTCGCGTAAAAATAAATAAAATGTATGTATATTTATGAAATGTCGTTTCCATTTACTGGTTCAACGTGAATGTTAAAGCCTGTAATCCAAATATCAAAGTAACAAAAAGGTTAATAACAGTGCCTTATATGAATTGAGTAATATATATTATGTAAATTATATTTATTTAGATTTATATGTCTATTCTCTTATATATATGCATATATGCAGTATTTTCATGAAAGATATAGCAATAACTTATTTCCAAATAAGCTAAACATTGGATAAAATTTAGTCTATACATATGTATAGATATAAACCTGTGTCCACAGCGACTTACTTGATGTGAGAACAGAAATGTGGAACTTCCAGGCGGAATGGAGGTCAGCATTGAATTAACGTAAACCGAGTAATTTGTATGCAAACTTGCTAGAAATTCTTGGTTCTATCTTGAAATTGGTATACCATAATACCGCTAAGATATTATCTCTTAGAGACATTGTATTAATAGACTGTAATTCCCGAACTGGAGTTAACTATTATCTTCAAACAGCAGAACAATGTTGAAACTTATCATTTGCTGTCCAACTAATGACAATGTGGTTAGTCCCAAATTCCGATATAAACGATTTCGATAATCCCTTACATCACAATATTATACCTTGCACGACCATCTACGTGTGTGATGAGTGAAGAATAAAACTGGTCAAATGTGAGTCGAGTTCGCCCACCGAGTGACTAATTTAAATTTTTAGAGGTATGCACTCACTTTGTATGAAATGAACTACAATTATAAATTTATAATAGTTTTTATCAGTGATATAAATTAAATTTAGTAGTAGTAAATTTCCATTTCTAGTATTTTTTTCTTTAATTGTACTGCAGGTTGTCACTTCCTGCCAAATTTGAGAAGAAAGACAATTTGACAAACTTAAGTTTGCGGGCAACAAACTTATATTTTGTACGCCACAAATATAAACTTGTAAAGATTTTTTTCTATAAAATACCTATAAATTTTCACTTTGGAATATTTTCCTTTATTTGTAGTGTAAGCTCTCGCTTCGTGCCAAAATCTATAACTGTGAATCCACGAGAAGTACCATATAGGTGTTTCTTTATCACGCGAGGGACTTCATACAAAATGCAACGAAAACGATGCATAAAGATTCGTATCTTTTGGTTTCGTTGATTAAGAAGCTTGATATTTTTCATGAACAGTCTTTTATGAAAGTATTGTGCATTGAATATTATTAAATATTTGATATTATATAATAGTGTTTAATTTTTATGTTCATTGATATTTTTTCTTGATTTTTTTTTCAGTTAAAATCGGGCCACAAGTACTTAATAAGTACATAATAAAACTACAATTATATAAAAGTTACATTAAAACGACACGAGCAGCTCTGTCCGTCGGCCTGTTAATTTTTTTGTTGCCGATTCACCGTTCTCACGAACGGCACGAACAAAGCTTCCATGGTAGAGGATGAATTCTAATTTCCATCCTGGATAAAGGCATCGGCGGAGTAGCATCCAATATGCATGT
Source organism: Heliconius numata (assembly GCA_016802625.1). Taxonomy (NCBI): domain Eukaryota; kingdom Metazoa; phylum Arthropoda; class Insecta; order Lepidoptera; family Nymphalidae; genus Heliconius; species Heliconius numata. Next base: position 50,426 of record JAEBDU010009173.1, on the reverse strand, counting down.
AAATTGTGTTAGTATGGGAGACTGTGGAATGTGTTGTAATAGGAGCTCCGTTACGAATACAGAACTCTTACCTATATCGAACAGAAAATACAAAATTAATTTCAAAATGTGTATTTTATTTTAGAGATAGCCTAAATAAATGGAGTGTTCCATTCTTAGTGAGACCGCTTATTCTACGTTCTTAAAATTTACTTTTTCAGCTTCGTACCATATCCCATAAATCGCATGGTAGGCAAAGGGAACCTAGTGTTAAGACACTCTGTTCTTCACTTTCCGTCAAATTTTTGAAGCTTTGCGTGTTGAGTGGCAGAACTCGATCCTACGCTTCTCTTTGGTGCAAGAGTTTTCAACTTTCAAAAAAACACTTTGTGCCTCTACGCCACGACTGGCCTAATTTGATTATATCATTATAATTATGTAATATTAAAGTTATCCTAAAAAATATAATAAACTATAATAAAATGAATTCTGTTCGCGGCGGATGACAGAAATTGAAGCCGCCATTACCAAGATGATTGTCAACAAGAAAAACCAGCGACGAACTAAATTAGAACTCGTTATTTAAGGTCAGTACTTTTTTATTATGGGCTTCAACACAATTTTGATGTTGTATTTTATTTAAATATTAATATAATAATAAATTTCAAACAATGTTTTAAATTATAATATGGATATAATATATTTCTATAATTTTCATTATAATATGTACCTATGTATGATCAATAAATGAATCAGCTTCACGCTGTATCCCGCACACAGCAGGGTAGGCAGAGGGAATCTCGTGTTTAAGCACTCTGTTCCCCACTTTCCGCCGAATTCTGTAGTACTGCTATAAGCAGGATACAGAGTGAAGCTCAAAGAATATTCTTTTCAAATCAATACCAATATTATAAAGCTTTTTAGCTTATTTGATGAACGCGTTAATCTCGGGAACTACAGGTTCGAATTAAAAAAAACATTTTGTGTTGGATAGTCCATTTATCGAGGAAGGCTATAATTATGTAGACTATATTTCATCACGTTAATAGTTTCGATGTGACTATTGTACTTCTGGCCAGAGGTAGACTTTTATTTGACAATGAAAAATGAAATAAAGTGATTGTAGTATTTCAGGATAAAAAGATTTTCAACTTTCAATAAAAAATTGATGTACACAAAACGTTATAAGAAAAATTGAAGTGCTTCCAAGAATCTAATAATACAACTTTTATTAATGTGAAATAAAAAATATAATATATATATAGGTATATATATATACAGGGTGTCCCAGGAGTCAACGATAAAACGAAACCAGGTGATAGACCAAGTCGTGACAGTTATGAGAAAAATATAAAAAAAAATCTTTGTCATGTATTTTTCATATTATATTGATTTTAAAAAATATCGGAAAAACCGACACCCTGTGATGGTTTTTCAAGTCCCAGGAGTACAAATATTACTCTTTCTTCATTTTTTTTTCTGTAATGTAATTATGAGTAACCCTTCTGTGAATTACAGCTTAAGATTGAAACATACCTGCATCAGTTTTCAATAAAATATCGTGTTTTTGCCAAACATTAAATTTAAAATATTTACTACACTCAACTTTAACCGACTGTACTATAAAAAAAATGTACTACACTGTTTTTGCAAGTAACTTTAAAAATTGGCGCATTTAATCTGGATTCCGAAATGGTACGACACTTGCTGGATTACTTCTTTGTTGAAGAGAGAAAAATCGAAATACACAATCGAAAATCAGTACAATAGGATCCCGACGGTACGTGGAATCAATACTCTCGTGTTAGACGACTATACATTTATTACTTATTAAAAAAATATTAATTTATTAAAAAAAAATATAATAATATATTAAAATTATTTAATATCTATACTTCTATACTAATTAATATAATAAAGCGGAAGAGTTTGCTTGTTTGTTTGTTCGAACGCTAAGATCTCTGGATCTACTGGTCCGATTTACATTGTTTTTGTTTTGTATGAAAACTGCATTCTTCAGAAGTGCTATAGGTTATATAACATTACATTACACATATATACTAATATATTTTAAAGTATTTTCTAATTTGACATGCAATTTATTCTGCCGTCTTAATAACAACCGTCGCGTCGCTACGCAACCGTTACCGCGACATTTTGATATTCATCCTTATGAAAATAAATATAATAGTCACTTTTAGCATTTCATCTAGATTGAAATTATATTTCTATAGAAATTATATTCTTATATTTCAAGCAGGCGTAGCCGCGTCCGGGTCCGCTAGTATTATTATATTTATTTAATTCTAACAAAACTGAAATATAGTAGCTAAATAATTTAAGCTTCTAGATTCAGTCTTTTTTTCATTTTACTAGTTACTACTTATTTCAATTAAGTTTATTTTCTTTTCTGGTTAAAAAATTGCGACAAAAATAATTTAAACTGTAGTATGAGTTTGTAAATATCTTCAAATCAAGAAATTTGTTGCTCGCATGAGAGAACGTGAGTGCCATTTTCAGAGTTACAGTCAGTAATTTTGCAAATAGCATACGTAGAACCCACATTCGTGAAATGAACACACATGAAAATAATCTATATATGTACCTTTAGAGAGCTTAAAGCTTTAAGATACATAGAGGATATGAAAATCATACAACTATAGATATTATATACTAAGATATTCGCCTCAGTGGGATAGTTGCCTTACATTTTATTACAGTATGGAGAGGCCTACGTCGACCAGTGGACGAGGACAGGCTGATGATGATGTAATAAGAACACTTAAATACCTGAAAACTGTCCTGACAAGATAAAAAAACTAAAGTTAAGCTTTGACAACTTTCGAGATGTTTTCATATACAAATATGCTTTCATTTCTAATATTAATTTCATTAAGGGCTTTTAACAGTATAATAATACTTACTTACTTTGCTTTACTTTACTGTGTGGAAAACGATCCCCACACATCATTAGTTATTTTATTATATGACATTTCAGCGTAAACATTTACAATGTTTTGAGGCAATTGTTAGAATCCAGGCAGCTCGTACGAGTGTAAGTACACACTCGCACAGTGCAGCGTCGAACACAATGCTTGTTTATCACTGTTTGAAAACAAACTTGTGGGAGTAACGTTGGTGCTCGGTCTACATTCATTTAAGGCTTACTGCTGCCATTTAATTCATATTAAAATACGCTCTACATAAGTGGTCTTGTCCAAATATTTTTTAAGTATAATCAACAAAACACCATTACCGGTAAAACACCATTACCTGTAATTAGACGAGGCTAAATCATAACACAGTTGTTTTTTTTAGTTTCGTGCTGTATGTATGGGCAGATAGCAGGATGTGGAGAAGGAAATCGAGTTCTGAGACCCTGTGTTCTCATTAAAACTCTCTCCCTTAGTCATTACATAACAAAAGCTAAAAACCTATATCTTGACAAACTAAAGTTAACGGTTTCCTCTGCGTACCCCGCTATGTGCGGGATACAGCGTGAAGCTATATAATACATCCAATACAAGCATTCACATGTTCTTAGTCAACTACAGCAAGCCTATAGCGACGTGCTTGACTTCTAAGCGCCGCGTCGTGTGTCGGTGACTTAATTAAGGTAATGTAGAACGAGCTTTTAGGACAGTCGTGCGAGGTGAGGCGAGGTGGGGCGCTCCTAGGGAGGGTATTTCATCTCTGTACTAAGCTATTTTGAAATAATTATATAATGATATTGAAAATTAGAACATTGGAGCTTTTGGATTACACGTGTTGTTTTACACTACTACAAAAAAATAAGTTCTCAATAAATTAAAAAAATCAATACAAAGTCCTCATATATGAATCACAATATATTTATAATATTTTACATTTTATTGTATCACGAATATAAGGTCCGTATATGAAACGTAACGTGATTTACAAAATAGTAATGAAAGGATTAAAGTTTCCCGATAATCCGCCATCGAGGCAATTAGCAAAATAGATGAGAGTGCAAACTATTTAGGTAAAAATAATTAGATTTTGCCAGCGGGTTCGCTTGCGTATTCTAATGAGAATAACCAATATACGAATACACCAATAGTTGTATTTCATACAATACACCTACTCCATCAATATAACAACGAGTTTAAACAGGCGAAGCCGTGTTTGTGTCGCTAGTATACAATAACATATACTTATGTGTGACTGCAACGCGACGGTTGTGGGTTCGATTCCCACTCGAGGAAGTGAAATATTTATTTATATTTCCATTTCTTCGCTCTGGTTTCGAGGCAAAGCGCGGCGTTGATTTATGCCACTCAACGCAATGCCTCCAGGATTGCGCAGGAAGTGGGGAACGGTGTGCTTTAACGCTTAACCCTCTGCCTACCCTGGAGTGTGCGGGATACAGCGTGAAGCTGATTTTACATTTAGAGCACTTAAAACATTATTCAAATGCGCATTAGACTTTCAAGACTGCAAGTCGTACGTAAAGTTGTTTATCATCTCGGGACCGCATTGGAGATATTTTATTTCGCGAATATCTAGAGTTTGAAACATGATGATGCATAAAACATAACGCTGCGAAAGTTATATATTACTAATGATGTCTTGCATCAAAGTACACATTAATTATCATTTTAATTTTGTTAATGAAATTAGATACTAAATGAAGACAAGAACTATATAAAAAGCGTCATTTTTATCCCCAGGGCAGGACAGGGCAGGCAGGGGTATTCCCCTGCACACTCCGTAAAGACACTCCGTTCTCACTTTCCTAATTTTTTGAGTCATATTGTGTGGCGAATGTCCATACCCCGTTTTATCTACATAAATGGAAATAATTTAAATATCAAACTATTTCTCGGACTGAGAATCGAATCCACAATCATTACAGTTATACGGTGTCCCACTCCTCTACAACTCGATAGAATAAGCAAATTAAAATGAAATACCATAAATTTTGCGCTAGAAGAAAGAGGTGTGAAACTAAAACCAAGAATGGAATGTAATTTTTATATAGCTTAATATCAAATCATTCTTTAAAAGTGGAGAACTGCTTTTAATTTTATTTTCACTAATACAGAGACTAGAGGAAGATTTATGTATGATAAAAAGCAAGCATATAGATAGAATGGATAAGGGATAAGAATATCAAGGATTTGTATTTTAAAAGCCAAACTAGGAAAAAACAAAAAATAATTGTATACATAAATAGATGACTACAGTACTATTTATTTGTTAACTTGTATGTAGATATGAAACTTTACAAATTTAAAATTTATTAGTATTACAGGAAACATTTTCCTGTAATGTTAAAGCAATTTTAGTATTGATTTAGCAAGAGCGTGGATTGAGATACGAAATATTCGAGCACGTAGTTCCCTCCAATGGGAGATGTATAATAGATTAGTGAGATATGAATGGACGGAATTATTGGACACGTGCGTCGCAAGTGCCTAGATAACGACTGTATCTAAATGTAGTGTTATATAGGTTTAAAATGGCTACAACGGGCTTATATGAATTTTAATTTAAATATTTTAAAGTGTAAATAGATCTGTGTATGTTAAATAATAATTAAGGTAATTGATAATAAAGTACAGAAAGACGCCCTTTATTATTTTTATTATATTATATTATATATACATTATCCATGTAGACACATACATATATTATTAATATCAGAATTTGTATAAGTTAATAATACTAATAATATTAAACTCAACCATTACTGAGTGACTGATAGAGAACGTAGAATGGAAACTACGAGGCGTAGAACGCAAAACTTTGGTATGTATGTCTCCAGAATTTAGGGGACCACTGAAAGGGGGCAATATACATAATGAAGATGAATATTGTATGTAAATTATATACATAGATATCGTGATTTATTCCTACTCTCCCACAAGCAGTTGTGGCCGAGAAGTTAAGTGTGTGTATGGAATATTAATAATTTCAAGTAGGAATTGAATCCACAACCTGTCGCGTTATAATCACATTCTTATGCCCCTGCACAGTAATATCGTTCTGAAAACTTTCTATAGACCTAAATTAAATAAAAAAATAATTTACATCAACAAATATTATGTGGTGAAACAATGCAGTATTTTCATACCTTTTTCACCTCCTTTCAGCGTGTTATTGTAGTGGGTGCTGAAACATTGAAGGCTGCCCTCAATGCTGCCCTGGTACCAGAAATGTTTCAGTAATAAGAGGCCCTGACCCCACTTTACCTAAATACAAAAGCTCAGCGTCTACCACCTCGCACCTCGTGCCTATTGTGAGGAGAGATTAATTTTTAAAAGTACATCTTTAACGCGACAGAAATGAAAGAAATATATTTTGTTAAATATGTCAATGTTATGTAAAAATGTTTTAATCTACATGAAGTAAATTGAGAAGTTTAAAAAGCTTGAAAGGTACCTCACGAATGGAGTGAAGCAAACTGCCTAAAACAAGTTACATGGTGGCCTAGTGCCGTAAAATAATATTTTGCAAATAAAAAAATACCTCTTGCTAGTTGTAGTGTTCACAATATTCCATTTAAACAATTTCAGGAAGCTCTCTCTTCAACGACCCTTACATATTTCAGCGAGTTCGATGCAAAATAGTGTACATTTTAAACATTGTTTCAATAAATTCCTGACTTTTATGAATTTAAATTGAAATTTTATTTTAAGTTAGTTAATATTGTTTTTTTTCAGCTCCACGTCGTATCTTACATATAGCAAGGTAGGCACAGTGAGCCAAGTGTTAAGACACTACTTTTCCCATTTTCCGCCAAATTCTGGAGTTTCTCGACACCAGAGTGAAGAAATAAAAACATTCAATATTTCATTTCTTCGAGTTCAAGAACCCACAACCCACAATGTCGCGTTTACACTTTTGTGCCCCTTCGCCACGACTGGCCTCGTTTTCAACTATTATTCTATATAATTTAATATGTAGCTTAAATTTTATTGTACAACATGGAAATAAAAAAAAACAAATATAAAATTTTCTAAGATATTTTTGTTAAACAAACTATAGTAGTTAAAACATTGTGAAAAACAAAAGGAACAAGAAATATTGCCATGAAAAAATCGTCCACTATAGGTGTTGGCTTCCATCCAAAATCGTCATCTCAATGAACGAAGAAAGACTCGCTGACTGCAGCTGCTCGCTGACGTCTTGACATTAATATGAAGATATCAAGTAGTGCCGTCTCTACCAATACTGCTGGTTGTTCTTTTTGAACTCAACGTTGCACTTTTCAAAGGAAGTAGTGTGCAGCAAATGAACCAAAATATTTCTGTCATAAATAAGAAGGTGTTTTATTTACGCGGCGTTGAGTTCCACCACCCATTACCTTAATAACGAGATATTATCTTAATAACGGGATACAACGTGATGGTAAAAAAATATAAATATACATATCTCAGCACTCCTTAGTATAACTATATGTACTCAGTTCGAAGCATGAGCTTATACTGTAATACTGTCAAAAAGGCATATAATTCCTTGGTTTATACCTATTATAATATTGTATATTTACATATACGAGTATAAGCTATTATTTTATTTGTATACTAGCAATGCGTTCACAGCTTCGCCCTTTTGAACTACACCATTATTTATAAGTACAATACACTAATTTACTTTGTCTTCTAATATTTGATCTCTTCAGCGCACTTAATGGCTTCTAATGTGAAATAAATCTTAAGTTTTGGTAAGTTGAGACCAAGCCGCAGGTGAAAGCTAGTAAAAACATAAACATAATATAAACCCATATTAAGATATAACGGTTCTTCGGCTATTCCATATGGGCTTGGGTCGTTTCACCAGACCAAGTAACTTGAATTACCTTAGTTTGTGGCGTTCCTAGCTCGTGATTGGTGTAATCGAGGCTATACGTTACGGTTAGTGGAGAAATTGTTGTTACCACATTGCCCCTACCATTATATTGCATGGAGTGAGAAAAGTTTTTCTTTTAGAATACTAAGCTTGTACGTTTTAATGTTATGGATACATATACTCTCTGTCTTCAAAGGAACAGAAAAATCGATTCTGTAAATGAAAAATCTACAAAAATAAATATTAGATCGATTAACATATAGACTGTAGAAACTAAGAAACCATTTAACAGAATTCTCGTTTGTCTGTCTGTTCGTTTGTTCGGCAATCACGCAAAAAATAATATAGCGTTCAGAAATGGATGAATTCACAGTTTATAAGAGTTGATATTTTGTTTAGAGGATGTGGTATGTACATTACATTTACTTATAGTAGATAGATTGACTTTCTCATGACTTTATATAAAAAAATACGTGAAATAATCATTTCAAGGAAAAACCAAACATGGTAGGAAATACCTATGTTGTGTTCATAAATTCAAAATTTTCTTTATTCAAATAAACTATAAAATAACTTTTGAATCGTCGAATGTACATGTCAACAAAAAACTACCACCGGTTCGGAAGGCAGTTCTGCTGAGAAGAGCCGGCAAGAAACTCAACAGTTGCTCTTTTCAAAGTTAATGGTATATTTTACTATTACATTTGCTGGTAGCTATCCTGCATTACATTCAATAGATATTCATAGTTTGGGGTCAATATAGTCTGTGAAATTACTTAGCTAGCGGCCAACACGCGTCTTCTCCCGCTTAAACTTATAAATTTAATGAAGCATATGTATTATTCTGATGTAAGCTCTATATAACTGGAAAGTTTCAACTAAATCCGTTTAGTAGTTTTTGCGTGAAACTTTCACATTTATAATATTAATAGGATTATAAGTTTGTTTTCAAGTTATTTATCTCCAGTAACATGCAGGATTAGAATAATAAAATAGAGAAAAAATACTGTTCATGTACAGTGTACTTATTGGCTTAAGATATTTCTCTCCAAACATTATAACGAATATACTCATTTAAAAAATATGTATCTTTCAGCGCTTATATAGTATGGCCTATTGCCATATAAACTGTATAAATACAGACGTAAACGGAGTTCATTCCCAAGAATCATAGAAATACCGAGTTAATAATATAATTCTACCTCCGGCCGTAGTAAATTCCTCTGTCGCGAAAGTTAGCAATAGTTAAAATATCTTAGTGCGTTTTATATTTGCAATGCAAAGGCTTCATTCAATTTATTTTCCTGGCAGTAGTAGGAGCAATCATCGTGTTGGTCGATGTTACAAAACAAAATTGAAATGCTTAAAATGCAAACTGGGAAATTTTTGTTTTGCTATTAATTTCTATTTTTATAAATTGAAAATCAGCTTCACGCTGTATCCCGCGCAGAGCAGGGTAGGCAGAGGTAACGTGGTGTTAAAACACTCCGTTCCCCACTTTCTGCCGAATTCTGGAGGCTTTGCGTGTTGAGTGGCAGAACTAAACGCCGGGCTTTTCCCCGATACCTGACCGAAATATAAATTTAAATAAATATTTCATCTCCTCGAGTGGGTATCGAACCCACAACCAGTCGGTTTTACAGTACACTTTGTGCCCCTGCGCCACAACTGGTCTTTAATTTTATTTTTGAAATAATTAGAAACCTGTTGTAAAGTAGAACTTATGCCACTCAATAGTTGCAGATTCGATACCTGTTAGGTTAAATATTTGTGTAACATACCTTGTCGACTTGTAACGTTATAATATCACTGTACTCTCTTTCTCTCACATGTGGTTCAATAGTTCCAAATAGTTTATTGGTTACGTAATACCATGTCACATGAAATGCGGCCGCAATGAACTTATGGGCAGTTGCAAACCACCCTGTATAAGCAATAGCTATTTAACCAATCTGTTACAGACATTTAGTATCCTTCTATATTGATAGAAATGCCGCAGTAAATTCGAACAATTGTATTGAAAATGAAGGGATTTAGCTAGAGCCTTAGTAATTTACTACGTACGTACTTTCTATGTACTTTGTATATAAAATTAAATGGTTATGTAATATAATAAAATGGTATTTGAATTAATTTCAACAATGCAATATTTAGAGTAGTCAATATAGAGAGTGTTGACGGTCTATACTTTTTACGTTAACGAATAAAAAAAACTTCTATTAAGGGAACTGGGGGTAACAGAACACTAATACACACTATATAAGCACACAAATCTATATAAATTACACAATCATAAATTTGAAATGTATGAAAATGTCATAATTCTTTTGTCTCTTTAATCTCTTTCAATAAAATGTTCAATTAATATAGTTCCACTATTTTCTATATATATCGGGTATGTTGGGCTTAATTGCCAATCTGCCGGCGACTGTCAGTTAACCTAAAAACTCGTTCGACTGTTGGCGATATTCTATTGGCTAATGTTCAAATGAGTTCATAATTACTTACTTGTAATTCAAGAGTTGTGAATCTGAGCAGAAGTACTAAAAAATGTATTTGTCATTTAAAGCCAAATATGTATGTTTTGTTTCTGGGTAATGTAATTTTATATCAATGAAAATAGATTTACGGAGTTTTAATATTATTTCAGAACACAACCGAAAATTTTACCAATATTCTTTCAAAACCAAGTCTCCGTTTAGTGTTGCTAATAATAATATTATAAAAACAGCATATTTGAACTTGTTTAATGTCAGTACTTAGTTATATTGTATTTTTATAGAGAAAATAAAAATCAGCTTCACGCTGTATCCCGCAAAAGAGCAGAGTAGGCAGCGGGAACCTCGTGATAAGACACTCCGTTCCCCACTTTCTGCCGAATTCTGGTGGCATTGCGTGTTGAGTGGCAGAACTTAACGCCGCGCTTTTTATAGAGAAGTTCTGAAATAATAATTAGGTAATAGTTAGTTAAAGTCTAAAGCCAATATCCTGTTTAAAACTTATATTAAACGATAATAGTTTAAAGTTAAAGCCGACTTTCGGTAGCAAACAAAGAGGATTAAACTTGGAGGAGATAAAAATATGGAATTACAATATTCCGTATCTTCCGAATATTATGTAGATCCGTCGGCAGTGTAATAAATGCACGCTAAAGTGGATTTTTTATGATAAAATTGCAATTCACTATTCCTGGGAGCGGAACTTGTGGTTCTCTCGTGAAATGTTGTTTGCTCCAAGTGGACCCTTCTCGACTATAAAACTGTTTACTGCTAATAAAACTTGTCCTTTGATAGATAGAATTCCCGTTTTTTATATGAACCAGTCGTATAAACGTAGCAGCGGTGACAATTATTACGCAGCCCACGGCGTTTTTGAGTTTTCGTATTTTAAAAACTATGCATGACTGACGGTGTATTGGAAATATGACACAAAGCCTCGCTTACAACCCACTCGTGACTGACACGGAATACATTTATGTGAAATCATTTTATTGTACAACCACCGCGCTTTGTCCTGTCACCGAAGCAAAAAAATGAAGATATAGTATATTTCATTCCCATGAGTGGGTATCGAACCCATAACTGTCGGTTCGTTTGCCTTTTCTTCGCTCTGGTGTCAAGGCAAAGCGTGGCGGTAACCTCGTCCCTCAACACGCAATGCCTTCAGAATTCGGCGGAAAATATGGAATGATGGATGCTCTCAAATAAATTATTTAATGTTTAATCGTCGTTTGTTAAGGAAGTCACATATTTTCAGACTACTTAATTTGAAGTTTAGATTACAATTGAGTGCCTCATCCGATGTATTTGAGGAGATGACAATTGTGACAGTTTTGGTTTCTAGCTCAGAATAATTTTGCTATTAGCTTCATATTATTGTCAGTTTATAGGGTTTACAGGGTAGACAGTGAAATCTAGTGCTCTCTCTCAGAGAAGATTCTCCGGTCTCCACTTTTCACTAAATATTTGAGACATTTTAGGCTCAACGGCGCGTTTTATCCTGTTATCAGAGAAATCATCGTTACACCGAGTTGGAATCGAACCCACAACCGTAACTTTTAAAGTTAGATCCTATGTCAAAAGCAATGAACAATATTAATTGTTTTTTTACATAAAAGTACTGGCATTCATTAAAATATTTAATTATTAAATGTATATCCATATAAAATATATTGTTATAATCTGTAGATACATTCTTGTCAGAAATATCAATCAGTAACCCAGATCAATTTTAGGCTTTGATAAAAGCTTTCAATATTTGTAATTAATTGACTGTTTGCATCAATATTGTGATGTTATATATTTACTCACCTTTCTTGCTTTTTTGTCAGATATGCAAGGAGTGGGGAGTGTTGAGATACTCCGCTGTGAGGCGGAATTCAACGCCGCTTAGTAATATTGCTTGTAAAAATTCCACGTTGAAATTGAACCCCATATAAACTCGTGTACAGGCAGCCTTTCCTTAATAACGTTAGTGTTGTATATATTTTTGCATATATATTCTTTCTTCAAGAAAAAGGTTAAATCAGCTCGGACCTATTGTACTCGCCAGAGTCAGCATTTCACCCAGTTAGCATGTCAGAATAGAAGGACCCTTGGAAATGAGGTTCTACGTTTATATGATAAAATTAGAATAGATTTTACTTTGTAGATTTATTATTTATTCTTTTCTTATATTTTATAAATAAACAATAAAATACTGCGAATACTGTAAACGCGACGTGTGGGGTGTGGGTTCAATGCTAACTCAAGGGAATGGAATATTTAATATTTTAATTTCTTTGTTCTGGTAATAAGGCAAAGCGCGACGTAGAATTTGACAACGTAATATCTAAAGAAATCGGCGAAAAGTGGAGAACAGGAGTTTCTTAATGGGAACAGTCTGCCTAAAATAGATAAGTACTTATTTATTTGTAGACACATTTTACTAGTAGTTACCAATAATAAGAGAATTGTTAATAAATATATTATCATTAAAACAAATATATTTTATTAAATACTTTCAGTCAATTCAGGCCGTCGTGGCATAGCGGCGCGTTCAGGGTTGTTGCACTTTAAGGCGACGGTTGTGGGTTCGATTCCCACTCGAGGAAGTGAAATTTACGTTTATATTTCCATTTCTTCGCTCTGGTATCGAAACAAAGCGCGGCGTTGAGTTCTGCCACTCAACACGCAATGCCTCCAGAATTTGGCAGAAAGTGGCAAACGGAATGTCTTAATACTATGTTTCGTCTGCCTACCCTGCTGTGTGCGGGATACAGCGTGAAGCTTTAAAAAAAAATTCTATCATATACCACCAGGTACGGTAGGTTTTATATCGATATAACGTCAGTCTTACAATAACAATAACAACGAAGGAAAACGTTACGTTTACTGAATATTCAATATATTTCTGAAAATACAAATAGAAATGAAAAGCGTATATGTGGTTATTATTACGAACCCATTTATAGTGAAAGGATTTGTAAGCTTCAATTTATAAACGAGATATCCAACTCTGTATGGAAATTGTATTAACTAACGGCTGAAACTGATGCAGCTACAATAGCTTTATTACGCCTTTGTTTAAAATATAAGTTTTACTAATATATATAAAATCAGTAGCAGCGTTAGGGTAGGGCGAGGCTGGGCGACCGCTCAGGGGCGCCGGATAAAAAGGGCGCCGTAGACGCCCGTTTAGGGCGCTTTGCGCAAAGATGTTTCCTCGCTGCAGTGGCGTAGCTAGGGTATTTGCTGCCCGGTGCGGCTTAGGGGACTTGATGCCCTTTAAATGCTCTAAGATCTAAAAAAAAAAAAAACAAAGTGATCGTCGACTTTGATATCTAAAAAAAACACAAAGTGATCTTAACAACTTTGAAAATAAAATTGCAGAAAACATAGACTTTGAACGCACATAGAAAGGCTAGAAGAAGTGAAATTTTATTAGTTTTTGTTATTTATTTTTTTTAAATAGATGGTTATTTCGTTGTACCCATTCCCTTTTTTGTATATTATTGAATTGTAGTTAGGGAGCGCCGAAAAAATTTCGGAACACATCGGTGTGACTGTAACGTGTTGGTTGTGGGTTCGATCCCCACTCGAGGGATTTTTTTCATTTCTTCGCTCTGGCACCAAGACAAAAGCCTGACGTTGAGTTCCGTAACTCAACACACGAGGCCTCGAAAAATTTTGCAGAAAGTAGGGAACTTAGTCTTAACCCTAATAGGTTCCCTCTGCCTATCCTGATGCAATAATTTTATTTCTTTTTAAATAAAATACAAAATATTTCGATTATTTAGACCTAGACTTTGATATAGACTAGACATTAATAAATATGAAAGCCTCACTGTATTTCTTTAACATTTTGTTATTTAAGTTATGTACAATAATACTCTGCTAGTCTTAGAAGTTCTAGTAACTATTATAAAGTATCTAATAACTCGTGGTGTTAGTTAGCTGCTTAATTAACACGTCCTCTTAGCTTCACCGGCATCTATATATGTGAAGGAATCCTACCACGTCAATTAACACTATTTCGTACCTAAAACCTGAAAGTTTTTCAGGTTTTTTTAATTTTTTATTTTCATAGAATTATTTTTATTACAATTATTTAATAGTCCTGTAACTGGGAGATCTAAAGCTGTAAGTACCTATTCAATATATAAAAAATCAATCAGATTCACGCTGTATCCCGCACACAGCAGGGTAGACAAAGGGAACCTAATGTTAAGACACTACATTCCCCACTTTCTGCCGAATTCAGATCTCGGCGGATCTCAACGCCGCTCTTTGCCTCAACACTAGAGCGAAGAAATGAAAATATAAATGTAAATAAATATTTTATTTCCTCGAGTGGGGATCGAACCCACAACCGCCCTGTTACAGTCACACCCTTGTGCCGCTGCGCCACTACGGCCTCATAAAACTGCCTATTAAAATAAAAGTTAACAATTTAATTTTACATTCACATTTAGAAATAACAATTAGTTTTGTTTTTTTTTTCGAAACACGTATCGAAGTAACACGCTCACTGCATAAAACGAACCCGTTAACGAAAGTTAGTTCGGCTAACAGTGCAAACAATACTAACATCAAGTAATTATAGAAGTTAAACGCTTTCATCTTTCATCGGCTTCAGTTACCACATATATTGGCATAACAAAACCAGAGGTGTACTTGTACGAGTACGCGGTCGCTGGGCCTCGTTGGGCACGTGGATAGAGTTTAACAGCTTTATATGTATGTATGTAGATTCGTTTAGGATTGATTTTTGAGTTCGATTCAGGCTCAGTAGATTCTATAGAATCAATTCGTTTCTGTGCATTTTGTATGTCATTTGTTGTATTGTTTGTCTTTTTCATATAACGTAATGAAATTTTGATGTTTAACAAAAACGGTAATAGAAGTAGATCTTGGTGATAGAAGGAAGAGAATGGTTTGACTTTCGCGAACACAGTTTTGCTGATATTGGTGAAGGTTATGTATAAAGAGGTTAAAAGGAGATCAGGCGAATAAGGAATTGAGGAATCAATAGCATTTGGCGCTCCATTCTTTTAAAAATATAAGAACTAGAAGCATGAATTTGTTGCAAAATTATAATTTATTTCAATAAAATGATCCAAATCTAAATGAATTCTACTTGAGATATGTATTGGCCTTAAGCCATCGATCATAATTTTCGCATACCTATAATAAAATATATTTTTTATTTTTTTTATAATGTTATTTTTTTATTACATTTTGTGCAAATGACCGTACCACACCTGATAGTCGTTTTAATAAGCAAATAATACGAGGTAGTTATATAAAAACACAGGGCATTTTAAATAGTGCATAACTGCACAAACAAAAGAAGATTCATCGTTTATTTTTCTTTGTTCTCATAATTAGACTACAGGCTAACGTCATCAAAAGGACAAACCGAGAGCTCGCTAGATTCTAATTAGAAGATAAACTATCTTATTTATACTTAGAAACATGTAATAACCTTTTTAAATGTTATTATTTAATTATCATTGTAATTGAGACCGTCGTGGTGTAGTGGCACAAGTATGTGATAAATGCGACGGTTTTGGGATCGATTCCCAATAGGGTGATTGAAATATTTTATATTTTCATTTCTTTGCTCTCGTAACAAGACAAAGCACGGCTTGGAGTTCCGCCACTCAACACGCACTGTCTCTATCCAGGTTCGACCTCCTATGGTATAACAGTAGGCACTGTTCTTATTATGAGATTTATGCACTCCAGTATCAGCTAGAACCACTTGTTCGCATACAACGTAGAGTCCTTTGAATCTTATCGATGGGGATTACTTAATAAATTTATTTCATTAATATTCTTTTGGGTCATGATCTGGGCCAAGTCTTATTTCCTAAAATGTGATATAGATCTTGACATATTGTGTTCAAAAGAAAAAAAGTAAAATTAAAATTCAAATAAGAGCAACTTTTGAGTAAGAAATTCGAAGCATTTGTTTTATACGCAATAAAATCAGTTAATTTAAAAAGTTTTCTTCCAATATATCTTTATCGCAAAGGGAAAGAAGGAACTAAAATCATTACTTCTTATACGTACACCGATTGCAGGTAACACCTACCTACCAAATGTTTTGAGTCATATTTTTTTAACTTATTATGTCGAGACTTCATCAATATCTAATTAAATTAATTAATTTTACCGCCGAGATGAGACGTCGTTAGTCGTCGAGAGTCTATAATTGAATGACGTAATCAATAGACGTATTCAATAGAGAATAGAAGATGCATAAAGTAGAAGGAAGGAAGGAACTTTAGTTAAATTCTAAAGATATTATGTTATCCATTGCCAGATATTAAGCTTGATCTTAACTCCCCCCTATTTTATTCACTTTCTTCACCTTCCATTTTGTATTTACTGGTGTTCGATGTATGCGATCTTATATGGCTTAATAAATTAAACATATGATTTAATTACAACTACTTATATTTATACTATTTTTAACTTCCCACTGAGAAGAATGACTTATTTAAATTTCCCTTTTCTGGTTATAAAAAGCGAGACGTTAAGTTCTGCTACTCAATAGGCAATATCGGCAATCGGTTTTACTTGTCACAAACAATAAAGCCTAAAGCGAAAAATAATTTAAAATTCAAATACTCGTAACTCATATGCGATTCAAAGGCAAAGGAAAATGTACCTTTAAAGATGAAAGTTTCAAAGAGGCTTTAGTGAGTATTGTATCGGTAAGAGCTAATAGTGCTCTACATGACACAGTCAGTTTTACTGAAATTTCAGGTGATATAACGACTGCATTCCGAGTTTCCTTTTAGCAAACTCTTGTCGTCCAGAAGTTAATGCTGCTTTTGGGTTCGATTCCCACTCAAGTTCATTATAATATTCATTTAAATTTATATTTCCATTTCTCCGCTCTGGTGTCGAGGCAAAGCCCGCTTTGAATTCCGCCACTCAACACGCAATGTCCAGATTTCGGTGGAAAGTGGGGAACGTAAGTGCTATAATGGGAACAGAATGTCTTAACACTATGATTCCAGTAGTATCCTAGCAATTTTAAAGACACACAAACCATAACGAATGCCAATATCAAGATGATTACGGATATCGATCGTTCGATCGTAATGTCACAGCGTGATAAGCTTTCGTACACGAGTTTCAAAACTCGCCTCGTTAAGTCGACGTGCAAATTAATTTTTGACACGTCAGCGTGCCATACTGCATTACAGATTTTCGGTTGGCTCATTAGTGTAGAACATTACGTGGGATAGGTTTGGTTTTATTTAATAGAGCATACACAATGCTAATATTTTTTTAGGTTTTGATTTTTGTTAGAAGAACAAGACAATGTGCGACGTTGAGTTACGCCACGCAAGAGACTATGTCTCAAAAATTGTCTCATAAGGCCGAGTGTGGGGAAGTGAGTCTTAAAAGCCGGTTTCCCCTGTAAAGCAGAGAGATTTTTTCATTAGTAGGTACTAAGACTTTGTTCTAGAGTTAATGTTTTAAAGAACATAAAACATTTTAATAAAAAATTTAAACCATTTATAATGCTTTTATATGCTGACGTACAATCTAACTGCCATCTTGTTAGCGAGAGGACAAGGGTGGAAGTCGCCGATGGCTAGGTTGCTAGTTAAAGTAGGTTTTTATATGATATTCCTATTCCAGATGTTAAGTGAAATCACTTTTTGCTTATATTATTTTTTAACCATAATATAGCGTCTAAAAAAAAGTATTAAAAAAGTGGCAAAAATAAAACAATATTTCAATACATTCAGTAAGACTTTATTTTAATTCATTAAGTTGAATACATGTAACAGCTGTGCGCTCGTGCAAAAAGACATTTTAATAAAATACTTTTCAAAACCAATTACAAAATAACAGCCAGACTTCAGACACGATAGTAATGCTATAATAAAGGTTCGAAAATTTTCAGTCGTAACATCTAAGAAATAGTCGATTTTACCCCGATTTCTCTATATACATATGTAGGTTTTAGAGTCACAGCTCTACGAGATCGAGATAAGTTTCCGCTTATTCCTACTAGGAAATAATTATAAAAAAACATAATTAACAATTTTGTGTGTTAACTTATTTAACAATAGATAGATCTGTGTGACATAAAGAAGTTACTTAATTTTAACCCGTGAGAAGGCTAGTCTCAAAAATGTACACGAGTAGCGGCGTGGGGTATAAGCAATAATCGTCTGGATTTAGAAGAATATTCGTCGTCGTTTATTCGACGTCATTCGTTTTCAAAATGTTAGGAGTAGATTATGGCTAAATCCAAAACTATCCTGAATTATTATCCAGGATAGTTTTAATTGAGCATAATGCCCATAGCGCGCCTTTTCACAGGTTAAACAAATCTAGCGACGGCAAAGAAATAAGCGGATTTTCGACCATTACAAAATGATTTATTGTCGTATAGACATATATGAATATATCAAAATTTAATGAAAGTACGAAAATATACAAAGGTCGTTTCTTTAGAACCATCTGTCTTTAATAGGACTTCAGGGAATCACAAGTAGGTTATTTACGAATACCATAAGACAAAATTACAACTTTAAAGCTGGTATGTTAATATTGTAGGGTTTTGGAATAAATTATTTTATATAATTCGGTTCTTCTAATATTTAGAGGCGAGTTGATGCAAATGTGGACAGATGGCTTTTAGTCCTTACGGATATGTTTCATAATGACGGAAATATGTCGACGTTCTCATATAACTGGGAATGCCAATCTTAAATTAAATAGTAAATTTAATTTTGTTTTGTTTTATTATACACAATGTTGATTAAAATTTGTAGTTATAAGAAATAACCATAAAATGACACTCGGTTTTAAAATTATTCTTAATCTATTAACAGCATCGACATATTTGTTAATAATATTATATTTCGTACTCAATGTTATACTGAAAGATTCAATTTTATTAATATTCATTTTGGCACACCTTGTTCATCACAATGTTTCTTTGGTATAACTTACTGACATACTATTATAAAGAAAGAGAAACAAATTAAAATAGACAAGAAAGATCCGAAGACATTATGCACAGTTGCTAGTACAGAAATCTACACAGCAATTATAATCTACTTACACATATGACTGTATTAATAGAGGCCATTACTATAAAGCTGTTGTTAGTAACAATATTGTACGAAAACATTCAATACACGAACAATACACTATAGTATTTAATTACTGACGGCAATTTAGCCCCGGCTACAAATCAAAGCTATGAAAATAATGATGTTATTTCTAGACCAAATACGATAATAATTGTGTGTGATATACTAAAATGAGCAGTAGAAACTGGTGCAAATTATTCTGTGGCCTCTAGTAATAATAAAAAAATCATCTATTATTCACACAAGCGTGGAAATAAGGGAGAAGAATAAATCACACAGTACAATGGCATCCGTATGGCATTCAATTCCTTTACAACCTTCCTTTTGCTTGTCGATGAATCCTCATTAAAAATATTATAATTGTCTTATAAATTGTCTTATAATTGTTAACATTTTTAAAAATTTATTATCTAACTACGTTCCTAAACCATAACATATGATTTAATCAAATGTATAAATAAAATTATTACTTAATTCCCTATTAATTTTAATTTAGTTGATGTAATCCATTAGTTTGTCCAATTTGGTAAATTTAGCATTGAAAGAATTAAAAAGAAACTCATTAGTTCCATTAGTGAAATAAAAGTAATTTAATTCGGTTTTAGTAAATTCAATACAACTAACACATTCATTCACAAGTTCACAACGGAGCCATTTTTGGATGATGATAGAGTTAAGAAGGACGATATTTGAGTGTAATTACATAGAAGTTGAAGAAAACAGTGCTTTACGACAGTGAACATCTATGCGTCTACTACACTGATATACATTTAGTTGAGATTCTAACGGTTACATACGAGTATTGTATTATTTAGGTCTCATTCTAAAACTTTCTTTTTAAACTTAGCCGAAATGTTAATTTAAATATGAGATTAACATGATACGTATGAAAAAATAGATCGTAAAAAATGTTCAAGAGAAACGAAAGGGTTAAATCTGTTTCAAAATGTTTTAAAGTAGTACAGTATATATATATATATAGGATAGCTTTAATGTGGAAAAGTTAAAGAATGAGATACTTTTTATCGCTCCCTAAACTATCCTCACCCGAGACGCTCTTCAGTGAGTTTGTTAAGTCTCTCCCGATGACAAATCTCTTTCAAAACTTAATCTACATACCGATATTTGGATAAAACATCAATGGAATACATTTAATATTGGAATTATACACCAAATTGAAACTAGTGTATTTAATTTGATTATTCATATATCTGTTAAATAATTGTTTCACAGCCATAATGGTCTAAAAAATTGTATATAAATGGTTTCAGTATCGCTACTTGAATTAGTTGACAGATATATTGATAGAATAAGACCTCGGGTTAAGCGCAAGGTAAACTTTAATATACTATTCTGTAAAGACCAAATATTGCAGTATTTTTTCTAAAAAATGTTCAAATTTCTATTTCGGCTATAAGATTTTCTAGAAAAATAATTGTTGAATTTATAGAATATTTAGTCATATAACCCGATGTCTCCATATAATTTGTTGTGGTGTACGTTTAGACAACGTCGGTATAGAAGGCGTTGCTCGTGCAGTTTCCGTTGTCGTTGGGAGAGTCGGGGTGTTCTTCAGGTTCAGCTCCGTTGGTCCGTAAATCATCTCTTACCTGTTGTAATTATTTATATTGTTTATTTACTATAAACTTAGATATATTTATATATATGATAACCAATGCCCAAAAGACTATCTATTCACAGCCTGTCTTTAGGGTGAAAAAACGCGTTTTTTGAAATTTATTATTATTAAGATATATTAGTTTTAAAGAAAATAATATTATATCGTTTAAGTTTAAAACATTTTGAGCCTAAGATGTCAAAAGTTAGCAATAGAAATACGAGTATATTATCTTCTATATTGTTTTACCTTTTCAACTTGTCGCATGACTCGCAGCATGTTTAGTCCAGCTAAGTTCTTCAGTTCCTGCACGCTCCATTGTCCACTCCGCAGTAGTTCAGCGAATAGTTCAGGGTATTTCGAGACATCCTCCAAGCCACGAGGAACTCTGTAATTGACTATTAGCTCAAACACCCTCGTGTATCTCCTCTTGTAAATAGAGCTTTACAGTAGGTTAAATTAACTTAACACAGTTATTTAAACTAAATAAATGTTGTAGATTAAAGATTATAAATTTGACGTTTTCACTTGAATTATGATAAGATTTTTAAAAATAGATACTCTTCATTTTCTTTTCTATTTTTTTTTCAGCTTCACGCAGTATCCCGCACACAGCAACCCTACTGTGCTGCCTACCCAGGCAGAGGGAACCTAGTGCTAAAACACTTCTGTTCCTCACTTTCTGTCGAATTTTGGAAACATTGCGCGTTGAGTGGCAGAACTCAACGCTGCGCTGGGCCTCGACACCAGTCACACCTTTGTGCCTATATTTATATTTAAATATATTCTTTTATAATATATTTTTCATGTTCCTGGAGTCACGGTGGCTTCTCGCTCATATAATTTTATAATATATTTATGTAAAATTTTATAAGAATTTCTAAAACAAATGAAATTACATGCATTTACAAGTTAAATTAAACTTTGTGAAATTCTGCACTTATAACATTAAACTTTAAATAGTTTTATCCGCATAGAAAGTTGCCAACTTTGATCTAGAGTCTTATCAATTCAGACAGTCTGTTACGTTTAGAAAAGCTTTAAAGTTTTATCTAAAATATTATGAAAATAAGTTTTAAGTTTATACATATTTAAATTTAATTGTATTGTTATTAAGTAAATTATTTGTTTTCTTTGCATCTCTTTCAATCTAAAAGTAAATTTAGAACAGAAATATGTACAAAGCGTCCATTACTATATTACAAAGTATTTGAAATATTCGTTATCAAAGCTTACATAATTTAATAGTCGTGATACATTCGTCATTTAAGTAAAATATTAAAAATGCTCATAATTTCAACGTACTCATAAAATTGAATATATTTAAATTCGATTGTTATATAAATGCTTTTATATGTGAAATAGCTTTTACTCGCGGTAAAAGCTATTTCACTTCCACTATCAAATAAGAGTAATTAACACGTTGCACATTCTAAGTACCATATAGGGGGTTACGTCGAAATGAAAAATAATATACAACCTATAGGCCTCGAAATAGAATATTCAACATAAAAAAAACAAAATTTTCAATTCAAACCAGTAGTACCTGAGATTAGATCAACCAAAAAAAATCTTCAGCTACATAATATTTAATATACCAGTAAAAATTTTGCCACTAATTATACATGATGCTCCAGTTGCTGGAGATAGACGAACTCTAAAAGGCTTGATTGGTTTAGGTAAATACTATACCAGTATTTGTGCGACCAGTACTTGCCAACTTGCCACGTTCTATTTATTTAGATTTTGTATTGCAATGTTAGTATGAAGTAGTAAAAGAGCCACTTTTCTTTCCACTTTTTCGGTCATACCGTTTCGTTATATTGTTTTTTTTTAGTTTCAAGCTTTATTATAGAGCGTGATAAGCAAGCCTAGTGTCAAACATTCCGTTCTCCACTTTCCGAACGGATTTAAGGCAGTGCGTGTAGAGTGGTGAAACGCAACGCTGGACTTATCTTTACCAGAATAGAGTTGGTATACAAAGATAATTCATTCCTCGGAGTAAGATCTAACCGAAACAATCACGTTTACATTCACACGCTGTTCCCCTGCCCCACGATTGTATGAACACATTAAATATTGACATTTAAAAAGTATACAAAACGGTTTTTTTAATAATATTTACCTGTTAACTCCATCGAAATCTCCACCGATACCGACGTAATCAGCACCAATCATCCTCTTGAGATAATGGAAATGTTCTAAAAAAACATTTATTACTTAAATTGAAGGATTATTATTATTTCATTTTTAGCTTCACGCAGTGTCCCGCTTATAGCAGGACAGAGGGAACTTAGTGTTAAGACACTCCATTAAAATAATTCATTTCCCTGAGTGCTTCAATCAATATGATTTCTTTACATACCAATCGATTAAAACAATTACTTCTGGCAAGTAATACCTAAGTAGTAGCGAGGTCTAAGCTGAGCTTGTCATTTGCATAAGTGTTCATATATAGTGTAACGTCACTTGCTTGGCCTAAATCAGTTTATACTGCTTTATGACAACCAGACTTTGTAGGTTGCTAAAAAGCAATAAGAGTTGTCTCTTGTAATGATAGCAGACACATATATTTAATTCTGTTCTATTCTGTTCTTAATGATATAACGAAAAGAAACGTAGAAGATAACGTAGAATAATTGATATATATTTTTTATGTAAATTATTTTATGTTGATTTAATAATTACGTTTATTTAAAAAAAATTGACTCTATTTTTATAATCATTCATAGATAAATGGAAAGCCCAGCTAAACCCTCGCGAACTTGTATATGCTTGTAGAATGTGATATTACAAAACAGATTGTAATTGTTAAAGTACAAAAGGCTCTAATTGTCCCTCTTAAATTATCATTTGCTGGAGCAAATTATCTGTTTTGATGTTTCATTGCAAATTATGGTAAAGAGTTCAGCTTAATTATAAGCCTTATAGCGGCTCCGCGTCTGTTGTGGGTTCGATTCTCAGCTGGGGCATAGATTCATTTCCCCGCCGCGTTAACAACATAAATGTGTTGAGTTCTGCCACTCAACACGCAATCTCTGGTAAATCGGGTTATCTCTGCCTTGCTTTGCGGGTAAAAGCGAGAAACTGGTTTTTATTTGTACCTCTATAGTTTGCCACATTTTGCTTGTTAAAACACTCTAATATCTAAAAAGTTAACAAAAAGTAAACATTAATCTCTAATACCTACACCTCCTTAGAGTCTCGTGAGCTTATGTTATTATAAGCTATTAGAAGAAATATACATATAGCTATTAGAACGGCAAAAATAAATATGCTTTTCTAAAAATAAAAAACATTTGGACGGAAAAACCACCTAATTTGAAAGATTAAAATATCATTGCCAAGTTATCTTTTATTATGAAGCTTGCACATTGTTTACCTTACATAAACAACGTTTATGTTAGTTTAACTTTTCCCAAATATAAGCGCAGTTGAACATTCTCTTTCGCTATTACAAACTTTTTATTATGATTATTTTAGTTTTGTACTAATTAATTTTCAAAGCATACATTATACATATATATTTTCAAAAATCAAATAAATAAGTATTTAACAAAGATATTAGGTATTAGGTTAGTTATGTATATATTTGTGCAATAGCGTCTATAACAGCTTCACGCATCATTTTCCCACATAGCAGGGAACGCAAAAGAGAATCAAGTTAAGCACAATGTTCTCTGTATTTTGAACGAATTTCTACGTTTTATGAGACGTAGCGTGTTGAGGGCATTTTTTTTAAATAAATATAATTCACACCAACAAATGGAGATCGAATCTAGAACCGCCACATTAACAAACACACGGTGACACACTGTGCCATCCATTATCTCAATGTCACATGTCATGTCTGGCCAATCAATTGAACGGGTGACAACTAGCACAGTTGTGGGCTCTAAGATATTGATAAAGTGATCCCTTACTTATCCGGATAAACTAAGAATTGAAATACTAAAATTGTTTTGTTCTTGACACCAAATAATGTAATGAAAACATAAAATAAAAAATCATGGAAGAATTGGCCTATTTAGAATATTTCTACTTTATTGATACCACGAACGACTGTCTGATGAACCAGTACATTCGATCCATATCCCTTTTTGCTTTAATATGGATTTCAATATATATCTAAATAATGTTCAAATCGATAATTCTTTGGTAATATTACCTGCAACATCAGATAAGGTAGCGTTCGGAGCACATTTCACGAAGTCTGGGAAGAAGTTCACCATGATGAGACCACCATTTTCTTTCTGTTGACCAATTATCAAAATCTTAATTTTATATTTTATCAATAAACTTTTATTATAAATAAATAAAAGATATATGTATCCCAAAATCAGATATAAGGAAAAAAGATACAAATATACAGAGTGTAAAGCGATCGACGGATTATTGGTTGTCTATGGGTAAAGGACCCCAGTACCTTTCCATTTCATCCCCATGTACGAGTATGTTGGCCGATTTTCAATGGTTGGGCAGATTTTTGAGAATTTGTGATTTTTTGGAAAAATCGGATTCATGTTTATTAAAATAATACATTAAATATTAAAATTAATCAGTGTTAAATTCATTTATACTTAGTATTTAAATAAATAAATCAACTTCACGTTGTATCTCGCACACAGCAGCATAGGCAGAGGGAACACAGTGTTAACATACTCCGTTCTCCACTTTCCGCCGAATTCTGGAGGCATTGTGTGTTGAGTGGCGGAACTCAACGCCGCGCTTTTTGCCTCGATATCAAAGCGAAGAAACGGAAATACAAATTTAAGTAAATATTTCGTTTCCTCGGTGGGGGGATTCATATAGAATTTATTAGCATAAAGCACAATGACTAAGCGGCACTAGCTCTAGATTTACTCTAGATTCTTGTATTTAGATGCAACTTGAAATTGGAAGGAACTTTTTACTATTATAACTCTAACCTTTGTCCTGTATTGCGAAATTCTGATGATAACTAATAACGCCAACTTAAATAAAAGCTCATAAAAACATCAAAATCATATGTAAATAACATTGCTTGTTTATCTAGTGCCATATATATTTTGACAACCAGCGAGAGCTTCTTGTCACTAAAATAATACAATTCTTCTCTTCTCTATTAAATCTCGTACGAGCAAACAGCGTAATACATCACTTACCATGGATTGGATGATATCATCCGGAACGTTGCGTTTGTGAGGACAGAGGCTGTATACGGACGAGTGGCTGAAGATAACCGGAGCCTTGGACAACCTGATAGCGGCCCGCGTCGTGTTCTCCCCGACGTGGGACAAATCGATCAGCATGCCGAGACGATTCATCTCGCGAACTACTTTCTGTGGACAAAAACAATATAATTAATTGCATTCTCGTCGTGATAGTTCGTTTCTGTTTCTGTATTTTGGAGCCGAGCTCTCTATTCCTATATAATTTTATATTTGGTTAAGTTTAACTCAGATAGCCTGTCGTTTTGGTCAATTTTCCTTTTAAAAATGTTAAGTTCTAATTGTTAATGTTTGTTTCATTTTGATCGTATAAATAAAAAGAAATACCGATTTAACGTATTTTATTCGATATTAATTAATACTAATAATACTAATTAATTATACTGAAATCTTAAAATTTTTTACAATTTTGTAGCTTTAAAAGCATATATTATTTTGTCTCAAAATATATGTTTATTTAATATTCAATGGGCAATATATTATACTCATTATCCATACCTATATTATAAATTCGAAAGTAACTCTGTCTGTCTGTCTGTCTGTCTTTTACGCAATCAGGGCCAAACCGCTAATTTAATTGTGATAAAATACTCATATAGAGACACTCGAGGGTCTCGGGATGAACATAGGAAACTTTTTTTCTCATATTTGTAATATTTTCGATATATATCAATATATTAAAATACTTATTAATTTGATATGCAATTTATTCCGCCATGTTAATAACAACCGTCGTTGCCAAGCAACGATTTGCAAAGTTTGTTGTTAGAAAACGTCACCCAAAATGAGCTTGCTTAACGCATCTCTCTATTGAAAACTGAAAATAATTTCATAAATATATTTAATAAATATTCGTATAGTTCACTAGTAAAAAATTAATTAAACTAAAAGCTAATATAGTACTTTTATACATGAAGATAAAATAATCTAATATTGTTACCTGAAAAAAAATATTTTCATAATGAATTACAAAACGGGAACCCATTTAAAACAACAACGAAACAATACAGGCTTGTAAATCAAACGGTTAAATTTTGTTCCACTCATAAAGCAACACTCGGCTTTATTAGCGTACAACAAACGAATCGTTAATTTGCGGGAGACGTGAATAGACTTCGATTGGCGGCTTTAATTATTTAAAATTATTTTGGTTAAAAGATAGTATGGTAAAAGGTAATAGTTTTTTTTTTTGTATTTTAGAAATATTAATAATGATTTTTATTAAATATGGTGTTGATACCACCGTCTAATATATTTTTTATTTATCTTTAAATCTACACTAAGTACAGCTTTTTGAAGTCGTTAAAGCTTTTTGAGTCTTTTCTTATATTAAAATCATTTCGGATAATAGAGATGATATAGAAAATTGTAAATAAAAACACAAAAAAAAAAATAAAAAATAATAAAATTAAAGTAGGTATAAAGAAGATAAGATAATACAATTAAAGATTTTCATGAATTATGGCGTCGATACCGTGGTGTAATATGATTTTTTAAGATAAATTAAGTTAAGCTTTTTTAAGTCAGTTAAGTTATTTTAAGTAAACTAAGTACAGTTTTAGGTAAAAAAAGAAATCAAATATGATGTCCATACTATGGTGTAATATGGTTTTTTAAGTTTTGGTTTTTAAGTACAGTTTTTTAAAGTGTGGAAAGCTTTTTAAGGTAATAAAATAATTACTAAGGCCGAAATAATACAGTTAACTGCAGGTTAAATAAATATTTTTAGTGATCCTATAGGGATTTATAGGGATTTATATATATCCTTTTGTTGAGCGGCTGTCAGTCTGTTGAGACTATTTATCTCGAAACCGCGTGGAGCATTTACGAGTATGCATTGTTTTTGCTGCAATTTGCTGTGATAAATACAAAAATACAATAAATGTGTAATCAAAACCTCTAGGCTACTTCCAGGAGACCTACAATACTGAAATCGATACGGAACCAATGTTGGGCGAATCCGACTCGCACTTGACTGGTTTAATTTTATAATCATTTCGCTTTGTAGAAATCCTGCAACCATTGCCTTCCATGGTGGCATATATATTTACTTTTCACATAAAATTACAATATTATATACAATAATTACTTAAATTAATACAGTTAACACATTATTAGACACGTTATTAGAAATTCGCGTCTGCAATACAAGAGCTTTAGTTTCTAAGGCGCTCAGCCTTATGATAGCGAAATTATGTTTGAATTATGTAAGTACGTATAAAGCTACGATCTTCATAGTAAATAGAACGTATAGTGAACTATTTAGCCATTGTGTATGGGTTTAATGTCAGAAAGGTACATGTATTAGTGTTCAAAATAAGTTAGTGTCTTTAAAATATTCAAGTCAATAGGTGATTGTCATCAAAACTGAATGTTTGTAGTTAAAATAAAATGTCTGGATTTAATTTAGAGTGAGAAATGTAATTAGTTAAATTTAAGGTAATTTCGACATTTTGTATTGGAATCTTGTCATACGTCTTATCACTTGTTGGAGTCAGTAAGAAACTTATTTATAGGAGTGAAAATAAAAATGTGCAAATGTACTTTCAATTCAGTTATTGAAATTATATTCTGTTATTACTGTTCTTCCTTTTTAGTAGTGTTTGACTGAATTTGTCTAAATTGTGTTTAAAATAAATATAAGTAATAGATAATTACTAGTAAAGGCAAGTATTATATCTGCAAGAGAATCTGTAATCTTTAAAGAAATACATAATTGTAAAAATACGTAAGTTTTTTAGCTTCACGCTGTATCCCGCACAGCAGGATAGGCACAGGGAGCCTAGGAGTCTAGTGTTAATACACTCCAATCCCGTTCATCAGTTTCGGCCGAATTCTGGAGGCATTGAACCCACAACCCGATTCGAACCCACAACCTGTCGTACACTTGTGACTTTAGTGTTACTTACAATTAATCAGAATGAATACGACGCAAAACAACTAGCTCACCTCTCCGAATTCCGTCAGACCATTTGCAGCGGGAGGCTCGTTGGCTGAATCGGCCCTACGAAATAACAATACAAATAAATGGTGCGACAAATAATATAGGCGCATGTAAAGGGGTAACGTCGCTTCACATTTTTCGCATTGCCAATAATAACTTTTAGTTTCAATATTATATTCGCTAGCGATAAATAAATAATATTAAAACGTTAAAAAAATTGCGTATAATTAACAGTATTTCAGTGAATTGAAAACAGGATATATTTCAAAAGTGACTTACCAAGGTGTATTGCAAGTGTGAGTCAAGGTCATATAGCGGACGCCGAGTTGATAGTAGCTCCTGAGAATTCCAAGGGAATTGCCGATAGAATGGCCACCTTCGATGCCGATGAGAGATGCTATCTTTCGTGGTCTAGCGCTGTGGGCCTCGAGAATTCCTGTTTGGAAATATTATATATATTTTCATATACTTGAAAAGATTAAATTTATTGTCTATTAAATTATTAATGGACAATAAATGGCCTATCAATGTGTCATTAAGAAGAGAAAAGCAAAATGAATAAAAATGTTCGCATATATCTTAATAAAATGTATTAAAAAAAATTCTGACGAATTCAGAACTTCCTTTTTTTTCCTGAAAGTCGGTTAAATAATATAATACCAAAAGTCTTGCAATATTGAAAAATATTAATACGTTTCCATTTTAGAGGTTTTTGTGATCAAATAGAAGATAATAGAAAACCTCCGACACAACAGGCTCCAAAAAAAAACAAGAATTCATCTTTCTACTAAAATAAAATAGTTTAATCCGTTTGGGAGCTACGATGTCACAGACTGATAGACAGATACATACACATATATATACACATACCTAACAAACTTATAAAACCCTTTGCTTCCGTCGGGGTTTCATAAAAAATTATAGCAACAAAATTTAAATAGTAGAAGCAAAAGCATAAAATCAAAGGAAACTAAAACGTAGCACAAACGAAATCAAAAGAAAACAAAGGATTTACCAGTGACTGAAGTAGCGAGCTGCAGATGTTGAGGATACTTGTCGACGAGGCGACGGATGACGTCGATCTGTTCCAGCGTCAGTTGCACCGCGTCCTTGTTCTGAGTGGCGCAGGGGACGAATGCAGACCAGAACTGTGCAAATATATTACAAATAATAAAGATTTTTGTTTATTTAATAAGTCCGTAAATAGCTACTACTTACAGCTTTTATTGCTGCTTTTTTTTTTCAGCTTTACGCGTGCCCCAATTAGCGGGGTAGGCAGTAGGAGTCTAGTGCTAAGTCACTCCGTTCCCCACTCTAAAACGAATTGTGTTACCAGAACGAGCAAATGAAAACATTAAATAGATCATTTTCTCGAGTGGGAATCGAACCCTAATCTGTTATTTTTACAGTCGTAAGACTGCCCCCTGTGCCACGACTGACTTAAATAAATAGAGAGTAGTGTATAGAAGTAAAATGAAATCTGTTAAATGAGATATCTTATTTCATATACATATATTATCTATCTATATATATAAAATCGAAAGGTCACTCACTCATCACGTAATCTCAGAAACTACATGTGCTAGAAATCTGAAATTTTGCATAGGAGTTACTTATACGACGTAGGTGCTCGCTAAGACGGGAGTTTGCAATATTCGACTTCTAAGGGGTTGTTTTTTGGGGTTGAAAGTTTGTATGAAACTTCGTTACTACAAATGCTAGGAGTCTCAAATTTTGCATGGACGTCACTTATAGGACGAAGGTACTCATGGAGACAGAAATTAATAATAACGTAGTTCACGCAGGCGAAGCCGCGGGCGGACCGCTAGTACATACATATATTCGTGAATATTTTCATTCATTAAGTAAAACAGCTACCAAAATCCAGTGTCAACAGACTCAACAGTAATAAATTTATAATAATAGTGGGTACTTTGAGAACGTCTGTTTCAAATGGTCGTTATGAAAATGTACGCAGTTTTAATTAAAACCCTCAGATAATACGAATATTGCAGCGCTATGACGAGGGTCGGACAGAGAGTGGAGGTAACAAGTTTTTGTTTGAGCTTATTTTGATGGAAGGGAGAGGAAAATATTTTCAGGATAGAGAAGGCGTCATTTTAAATTGCCAAGCTTCTAAAGCCCTGGCTGGTGAACCTTGGTCTTCTATTTACATATTTTATTCTATTATAGTCAACTGTATGGTGTTTGTTTCCACTATTGTCCTATTTAAGTAATATGCTAATTATAATTTGTTTAAATTGAACAAATGGTTCATCAACATATTTTTTGTGTTTTGTAATACTAAAAGCTTTCATTCCACTGAAAGTACTAAGTTTTAATAATTAATTAAAGTTTCTAACAAATATTAAAAAAATAATATAATATAAAAATATCTATTTTAAAAAAATAACTGGCGAAACGAACCGGCTTTTATCTATCAATTACCACCTCTGAGCAACTGTATACTAATAATTATTATTTACATAATTGTATAAGAATAAATTTTATAACTTACACCAAAGTTTGTACTTATTTTAATCTTTATATCATAAAACATAGAAACATTTTTCATTTTCAACTATCTTTTCTTTGAATTAACAAATTTGTTGAATTTACCAAGGGCACATTTTAATTATTATGCCAAAGAAAAGAAGCTAATTAACAGCATTAAAAGATATTCCATATTGTATTAATTAGAGCAGGGGTTCCCAACCTTTTTCAGCTCGCGGCGCAGTTACAAGTTCGGTATTTTTTGATGGCGCCCTACCCAAGCTAGTTCGCTATTAAAAAAAAACAGTCGAAAGAAATAGATACCTACACCCAAATAGGATCAAAAATTAAAACATCGAGTTTTATTTATTTAAATGAGAAAATAACAATTAAGACTTAAGAATAATAAAGTACGACAGTTCTTAGTCAATTCAATGTGACGGTTGAGCTTGGTCTCCGCACAGTTTCTCAAAGATTTTGTGATTTCCGATTTCAGATTTAGGAACCAACTGACGGCGCCCCTTTTTACTTTCTATGGCGCACTAGGGCGCCGCGGCGCACAGGTTGGGAACCCCTGAATTAGAGGCTTTTTTCTTTATAAAAAGATTTGCTGATTTAACTTTGTTATCTTTTAAAAGCAGCTTCACGCTTCTTTCTATCCTTGCTACGCGGAAAATTCATGAACGGAAATGGAATTAAATTAGTGAAAAACGGAATGTTTTATCAGTAAGATCACCTCCGCCGGAGTAAGCAGAGTGAAGTGAGTTAGTGATAAGACATTTCGTTGCAATTTTCGTGACCCTGCGTATTATCTATCAATATTTTTTTTGTTCACGCTGTATCCCGAATATAGCAGGGCAGGCAGAGGGAACCTAGGTACCGTCCGTTTCCTACTTTTTACTGAATTCTGGAAACCTTGCGTGTTGAGTGACAGAACCAATAATTTAAAAATATTTTTTCTTTCTAATGGGAATCGAACTCACAACTATCATCTTAACAGTCAGACCACTGCTCTCCCATTGTCTCAAATATCAAATGCATAAATTAGACATAATTTATATCAAAGAAAAAGTAACTTGACGAGATAAAATAAAATTCATTTACATATACTCGGGTCGTATTTCAATCGACCGATTTCTAAGTTTCTTTTCTTTTGGTTTAAATTGAATATTCTATCAATAGCTAGAGCAAGCCTTGTTTGTATACGGTTGCTGGGCGTTATAACTTTTATATTAAATTTAAATGAAAGTAAGGATATATGGAGATTGATACCTATTTTTATTTTTTACTCTGTATCCCGCTAAAGGAAAGGCGGAGGGAACCAGTGCACCTAGTGTTAAGACACTTTGTTCCAGATAATCAATTCCGTTCCCCACTTTCCGCGGAATTATTGAGGCATTATGTGTTGGGTGGTGGAACTCATCGAGAAAATCGAAATTAAATAATGGGAATCATCACAAAATAGGTAAATGTATATTTTTTTATGAAATAAAAATATTCGAAATTTTTATATACATTATACGTACTTGAGCTCCAACCATGCCTTCTCTTAGTCGAGGTAGATCAGTGTGGGAGTACTTAGAGATGGACCAGGGCTCCACTTGTGTGAGGTCGGTATCCAGTTCAAATTCGTTGATCTGATTGCGCAGGAATTTCCTGATGTTCCAAGGTAGATCGTTGTGCCTAATAACAAAATAAATATTTTTTATTTTATAATTATCTTTTCTCCAAAGAAAATTTGGGGCGATTGTGCCGTAGCGGCACGGCAGCGAGGTGCTGAATTGTGGAGGCATTGCGTGTTGAGTGGCAGAACTCAACGCCGCGATTTGCCTCAACACCAGAGCAAAGAAATGGAAATATAAATTTAAATAAATATTTTATCTCCTCGAGTGGGGATCGAACCCACAACCAGTCGGTTTTACAGTCCCACTCTGTGCCAATGCGCCACGACTGGTCTCTATGTAATTTATTCATCTAATGTATTATATCGTCATACTAAAGAGCTAAAACTCTTACCGAGTAGGTCGAACTAAATAAAGCTGTAGAAAGATTGCACGCTCCACAATAAACTTCATACACATAATACAATGGAGGCGGTAACACAACTAGTACAAACTTTATACTAACGTGCCAAAGTTTGTTTACTTAAAAAAATGTACAAGAAAAAGAATATACGTTAAGTGAAGCATTAGAAAGGGTAATAATTTAATTTAAAGTTACCTAAATATGCGTATTTAATTTATTTTTATTATTTTCCTAACATACAATGTCACTATAGGCAGCGAAAAGCGGAAAAGGTAATTTATTCGCATGTTGAGTGATGGAACTCCTCGCATTTTATCTTGTTATCCTTACAAGGAAAGAAAATAACTTATTCCTCCGAGTGGGAATCAAATCTTGTAAGCAAGAATTTTGTAAGGATCACTACAATGCACTCATTAATATTCATATATCTTTCTATATTGCGATATTATTATATATTTATAATATTTATTTTTAAGCGCGGCGTTGTATTCCGCCACTTAACACGCAACGCCTTCAGTATTCGGCGGAAAACGGGGAACAGAACGACGAAAATGAGGAATGGAACCATGTTTGTTAAAGTAAAGTGCATATATTTAATGTTGTTTATACGATACTAAATCACAAACAATTTTATTTGTTTTTATCTGTTTGCCTTTCCGTTTATGTACACTAATCTCTGAAACACACATCTTTACATTTTTACGGGATTTTAAAAAGATAGAGAGTGTTATGGAGAAATATTTAGGCAAATTTTCATGACGTGCGTCTACCGTGACTGCGAAAACCTTCCTAGATAAATATGAAATAATTATATGTATGCTTATAATTTACCAAAATTCAATAACATTTCAAAACATTTAAATAACGATTATTCAAGTGTACCGATAACAGTATTTACTATATTAAACAACTTGAATTTAACTTGAACAACTCACCCGTCAGTGAGAGGAACTTCTTCTAATATTTGCTTGGCTATCTCAAGCCTCTCTCGGTCATAGGACGCGGCAGCCACCACTGCCATCACAGCTAGAAGCACGCATACCACAGCCCGGCCCTCATTGCGGTTGATCATTCTCACTGCTAAAAATATTAAGAATTAAAAAAAAACATCAACTTCTAGGGTATTTCTAGGGAAGCTAGTGGTAAGACTCTCCGTTCCCTATTTTCCGCCGAACATTTTCGGGGCATTGTGTGTAAAGTGGCAGAACTCAAGAGCCAGGCTTTTTGCTTTTGTGCCAGAGCGAAGAAATGAAAGTTTTAATATGGAAAAATTATTATGAATGATATTAAAACAAAATTATGTAGTGGTACCTTAACAAGTATAAAATAGCAACATTATATAATACTCTCAAAAAAAATTTTTTGTTTACGTAAGAGTTTAATTTTAAAGGTGGCCAACTTTTAGGCACATAAAAGTAGAATGGCCTAATTACTTTGTAGAATATTTTCATTAGTCATTGTACAGATAAAATCAATCTAAAGTATTTATTTTTATTATCACTAAAAATGTTATCAATTTGATAACTATGCTTTTTTTTCAGTTTCATACTTTATCTTAAATAGTAGAGAAAATCTAGGGTCCAGAAACTCTCTCATATCGTGTATAATGGCGGAACTTTTATATTAGCAGAGCGGAGAAATGAAAATAATGATTTAACGAGAAGCGAAAATAATGATTTAACGAAAAGGCCTTTTATGCCTCCAGAATTCGGCGGAAAACGGAGTGTCTTAACACTAGATTCCCTCTGCCTACCCTACTGTGTGCGAGATTCAGTGGCGTGGCGCTGAGAAAAGTTTATACTTTATATTTAAGCTACTATTATTACTTTTCTCCCTGCGAAATTTAAAATGAACAGGAACCTTAGTTAATATTATGCAAACGCAAAGAAATCTTTCTAGACTCTTACCAATTTCCCTACATTTGCATTCGATTGAACCGTTCTAAATATAGTATTTAGAATCTTGAATATATTTAGATGTAGAATACGGGAACAATTTCACTTCACATTGACGCTAGTATAGGTTGTGCTTTTTTAAGGGAAAAAGGAGGCAAACGAGGGTACGGATCGCCTGATGGTAAATGATCACCACCGCCCACGATCCTGTATAGCACCAGAGGAGCTACAGTGCTTTACCGACCTTTAAGGTGGAGGTAGACGCGGTTTTTGAAGGTACCCAGGTCGTATCGACCTGGAAACATTGTCGTAGGTAGGCCATTCCACAGTAGCGTGGCCTGGAAGGAAGTTCCTACGAAATCACAGTAGTGGACTGCCACGTATCCAGATCGTGGCGATGGTACTTAAGTTGTGACGTGCGGTGAGACAATTCTTACTTGAATATGGTGGGTTTGAAGATAGTGGTTTGAAATCCTACTTATTTGAAGCAATATTTATTTTCTACATTTACATTTTTTAAATAAATTAATAAACATTTTATATTCTGAAGGTATTGTCGATTTTTTAATGAGGTAATTATTTTTAAATTATAGACTGGTGTCATTGCTCTCAATGTGTGTAAATTGAACGTAATCTGGGAAACGGACTATCTGAACACTAAGATGTCTTAATTTCTCTCGTTTTCACCAAATACTGGAATATGTGAGTGCTTATATAAAATATAATTAATTTATTTCAATAAAACACACAAATAAAATTAACAAATATATACTCATGTTTTTATAATGATTCTCCAAATATGTGTGTATTATGCAATATATTAAGCCTACTACTCAAATACTCAGATATCATAGTAAATATAAATAATTGTACCAATTAGCTGTGATAAAGTAAAGGTCACGATCATAGGGTAATTATTATCGGATTGCCGCATAATAATATTGAATTACAAACATAATATACAACTATAGGGTAAGTAGCTTCACGTTTTTTTCTGGATAGCAGCGTAGACAGAGGGAACCTAGTGGTAAGACACTTCATTCCCCACCGCCGAATTCTTAGGGCATTGCGTGTCGAGTGGCGGAACACAACGCCGCGCTTTACCTCGATACCAAAGCGAAGAAATTAATATATTAAATAATTCATTTATATAAAAATCGTATTATATTCGATTACATTTCACATAGGCAAAGAAAGCCAAACATTTATTCACTCCGGTTTTTAGTTAGTGTCGTACCCACTGTACCAAAGGAATGTCTATGTTATCCATAAAATCCTTAAAATATCTCTTGCAATAACAAAAGGTATACAAACTATATAATTGACAAAGCTAAAGATCTAAGTAGAAGATCTTAGAAATTAGTCTTAAAGTTGAATTTCAATATTTTTTTAAAATTCCAGTACTTTTATAAAATTAATGTTTAATATTCCGTTCTTTGTTACGAACAAGAGTTTCTAAAGAATTTCATAGTTAACTCACCTCTAGCAATAAAGTTGGGTAACTTAATAATTCTTCTTGGGGTATGACCTGTAAGAGAAAATAAAGTTATTTTTTTACGTCTACCTCAATAAACTATTAAAAGTACTTTAAAGAGCTGAATAATTATAATAAGAAGCGTGAACGTGAAAAAAAAAATTAAATAATAGCAAGAAGAATAGAAAATAAGTATAATATTTTTAATGGAATTTAAATCTCAATATGATTGTCTTACAGAACGGTAGTATCGCGTTATATTTTTCAATAATGTCATGAATATTGTATACAGTGCTTATGTGGCAAGTATTTGATCGAAGTTTCAAATATTTTGCTTTACAGCAGTACAAGCTGTCAGTAAATATACTGTCATTAGACGCCTATTGACCAGAACGCCGATAAAATGGTAATGAGTTCGCAATCGACGCTACTATTGTAGAGAATTAGAATAGGATTTTAGAACTTCGTCTGATGATTTTATATTCTGGAACGGAAGTACAATTTAAAGAGAGATAAAGAAAGAATATAGGGATGAGAGTGACTCGAGTTTAATACGTTATTTTTTTATTATTTTTAACTTTACCCTTTCTGTCTCGTAGGCGAACCAGATAGAATAGTACTTCGAATTCATGAAGGAACTAACCATTAATAGGCTAAAGTTTATTTGTAAGTAGTCTTTTGTGTTTTGAATTAAAAGTAATCCTATGTTCTTTTTAATATCTTTAGAAATATGTACGTACAAAGTTCCATCATAAGCGTTTCAGTAGTTTTAGCGTAAAAACGTAACAAATAAACTTACATTCACATTCATAATATTAGTGTGATAATATACATAAAGTGAGTATAGAATAGAATAGAAATAGCCTATATTAACAAACTTAAATGCTAAGCTTTCCAGATTTTTAATATTAATATAGAAGAAAAAAAAATACTTCGACTACAGTTATTTAGAAATATAAACAAAGAGGTTTAAAGGGTAAAACTTATCTTTGGCAATAGGTAAAACACGTGAACGAAATTTTATTTGGCCATAGATTTAATAGTGAATATCGGGCTTAGGTCGAGAATAGATTCAATAGTATACGAGTACAGTAGGTTAGGTTTTTAGCTAGAAATACAAGCGTATTTTTGAACGTGATAATGAAATTGTTCGATCGACCATCTAAAGAAAAATATTATACTAGCGAAACATTGTTAATATTTAAAAATATTCGATCAGTGTGGAATAACACTTTAAATATTTCAAAAATTGTTTCTAAAGCTTGACTATAAACATTGGGACGATTATTTCGACAATTCTATAGCAAAAAAAATCATGAATTCTAAATATAAGAACTCTGTGTGAAGACGTGTATTTACAATCCGGTGAGGTCAGAGATCGCCGCTAGTCTAAATATATGAAAGGGAAGGTAAATGATATATGAACAAACAGTTCAAACGGATTGTGGTTCCCTCGCTTGACGAGTCTAATTGAACTTTAGTATATATATAAATGGTTATTATATTATAGATATTTACTAAGGCAAGATTATGTAAAAAGAATTTTTCAAATAATTAGGTATATTATTTATCAAATTTTGTCGTACAAGTTAGTCTTCGAAGTCACTGATTGCGAAAAAATGTCGTCTCAGGCTAATTGAAAAAGTTTTTACTTCTTAGGAGTTTTAAAAACAGACACAGTTTTTTTAACTTCACGCTTTATTTATCCCGTATATAGTCACTAGAGTATATAGTCACTATGTGTCACTATGAGTCCCTCCAGTGACTCTAGTGACACTCCGTGCCCATTTTTTCGCCGTTGCTCTTTATATTGCGTGACACTTAGTCACCAGACGAGAAAAAAGATGAATGAAATAAATAAATCAATCCCCCAAATCGGTTTCCTCGTAACCGTTGCGTTGAAAGTCACACGCTTGTGCGACTACGCCACAAGGGTATCTATCTACATTAAAAAACAAACATACATAAAAAACATAATCAATTTTATGCCAAGTTTTTTCGTACAGCCTCCAGACGTCGAGTGCACACTAGATCTACAATCGTTCGTGTGAAAAACCTCTCCGCCTTTTATATAACTTCCGTACAATTATTCGTTTTGTGGAACTCTCAATGGCTCTTGGGCCAGTATTGCGAGTTAAGCGTCAAAACTGAATCGTGTTAGCAGAACACTTTAAAATAAAATTTGCTTTTTTTATTATATACCTACTATTTCGACACTAATATTACAATATGAAAGTAAATTTATTTGTTTGTTTGTCTGTCGTGACTTTAACACTTTAACCCCGTTTTCGAACACTAAGGGATTGTCTTTGGGGTTGAATTTTGTATGGACAATATTTATAAGACGTAGGTACTTACTAAGTCGAGTAGTTGCCCCAAAAATATTCCTATTAAATACAACAACTTTTGCAAGCAGAACAAATAAAACTCTAAAAGATATAAATTACAATTTATTTAATGTACAACAGTGTCGATAACCATACTAAAATAACTAACCAATTTTCTCTAAACACTGAATATTAAATATACGAGTATAATGGCTATGGCGAAGCCACATTCGAGTTGCTAACAAGAAACAAAATGAATAATCAACTGTAGCTAACATTGCGGCTTTGCACGATTGTAGGTTTTCAATTCCATTTAGCTTTTACCCACTCACCCTGATTGACTTTTTTGAATTAGCGAACTTGAACCGAAGAACTAACTTCTATTCCTAGAACCACTCCGCCAATTGAAATTAGTTATGTCGGCTTATACTGTTTATAGGAACGAAAAAAAAATGAAAAATATCTTTTGTTCACACTTTCGTCTAAAAAATTTTTTTTTTCTCTTTCTTTCTTTTAGTTGCTTGTTTTTTTTGTTCACGCTTTTTCTCGCATATAGCTGGGTAGGAAGAAAGAGGCTAGTGTTAAGATATTCTCTGTCTATGTCTCAATTTTGACGTTTGGGTGGTGGAACTCATCACCAGAGAGAATAAATGCCAAAAATTCATTCCCCGAATGAGAATCAAGTCCACCACCGACACCTTTACAGTCATACTGATGTGCCACTTGTTTATAATAATTTATTTATTTAATAAAGATATTTTTTAGAAACGTATAAAATTTAAACGTACTGGGATTTGAACACGCGCCTCTTGGAAGCCGTTCAAGAGATTAAATTCCCGCTCCAGTTTACACACTTTATTACACGTTTCTACAAAAAAGGGTATATAGTACATGTAACAATAAGTTTAAGCGAAGCCGCGTTTAGGTTGCTAGTATAATATAAAAGTTTAGAATTTATGAAACCACAATAGATTCTTGAAGCGGTCAAGCATTACCAGGTTTTCTATAGCAAATTATATTAAATTGCTTCATAACTTTGAATATTCTTATCAAAGTAAGCAGCAAAACGTCAAGATAGGATAATAAATTATATCTTAAACTGTAATTAATTACAATAGACTTAGATATTTGGCATTTAAAATGGTTTCAATTCGTTACTATAAATGTTTTATTTGACTTGAATGGTATTACTTTAAGGGATGAATTATTGATATTGCTAGGTTGAAGTTGCGGTAACTTGTACAATTCAAATTTTATCTGATGAAGAATCCATTTGACTGAGGATACCTTAATAGTTTGTGGGGAACCTATATTCATTTAATTTATTGTGTCTCGAGTCGGTCTGGCTCTTGTACGTCTTCGTTCATTTGAAACCTTTCCAATCCGAGTATCTGACTTGAGGAAACGACGTATGTTTTCGTACAGAAGCCGAGGTTGGAAGAAGATTTTATTATATTATGTCACTTCGATATTGATTTTAGATTATGTTACCATATTACGAAAGAAATATAGAAATAGCTAGTTATATGCCTTCGATTTCGTCTGCCGATGACCTTCGAAAATACAGATACTGGAGGAAGGTCACGTAAAGAGCATGAAGAGTCCTCATGCTTGGGATAGGACCTCCCCCAGGAGAGGGTTTATGAAGAATTTGATGACAGTGGAAGAGGTATGTAGAGACTGTGGCGTTTGGCGCAACTAAGGTAATTTAAGTTAAGCACCTATCCCGTTTTCGGAGTATAGTTGAAGCGTGCCCCCTATTATTTTTTTAGAAATATTTATTTATTTTTTTAATTGTAAATTCAAATACATAGTAAGATCATTTATACATATAAATAAAATTGGAGGCCAGTGTCACAAGCATGCGATTGTAAGCGCCTGTTACGCTTAGGATCTGTCTTTCTGATTGTCCGGGCTAATATCAGGAATAGCTAATCCGATTTTCATGAGATGAACACTGAAAGATAGAATATTGAAAAATTATAGGCTATTATATCGAATTCCACGCGGGTTTTCCGTAGCAAAAACCGCATTTGTCCTGCGCCCATAGCCTACCTAGATAGATATGAAATATTTTTTTCTCTTACGACATTTTTTCGAGTAAAATTAAATAAAATCCCAAAAGCTTTTAAATTATAGTTTATTTAATGCATAACA
The DNA here is from genome assembly GCA_016802625.1 of Heliconius numata. Classification (NCBI taxonomy): domain Eukaryota; kingdom Metazoa; phylum Arthropoda; class Insecta; order Lepidoptera; family Nymphalidae; genus Heliconius; species Heliconius numata. Next base: position 8,878 of record JAEBDU010009173.1, on the reverse strand, counting down.
GTAATATAGATTAAAATAATGTAAGTTATCTTATACCATATTAAAATGGTTAAAATAAGTAATATTTTGTTCTTAAATGTGCTTAAATGAATATTCGTATAGTTCAAGCGGGCGAAGCCGCGCTACGCCCGCTAGTGTACTATACAAATAAAAGGTAAACAAAGTATAAAAAAACGTTACCTTAAACGGTCATTATTATGTGAATAAGCGCGATAAGCATTTTATTGTCCCCCGCGTTAATGTCCCATACGTGGCTCCAGACTCAAAGAACGTGGAAACTTTCGCCATATAAGAGGATAGAGTCAAAGTTGTATTATAATATAGTCAGTAGGTAGAATTACTTTCTGATAGCGCCCCACCTTGAGAGGATCTCAGCCATTTATTTAAATAATCCTTTTGAAGGTACAATAAGAGGATATGACGTAACCTAAAATATCTGTTTGGTAATTTCCTTCGGGACCTCCAAACATTCCACTCCTCACTTTGTTCGACCCTTTGTGTTTCGTAAGTATTAAAAGATCAGATATTTTAAAGGAATTTTTTGTTGCTTTGGCAATTTGTTAAGCGTGGAAAGGAAGGTTTTGATTTAAGCCTAATTAACGTGAACATTCATTAGTTCTTGCTCGAGTAGCTCGAAGGCAGCGAGGACTACACCTACCTACTGCGGGGGAACAGTGAAGTGAAACAAAAGGGAAGAACATAAAACAATTTCTAAAACTGCATTGGGGAAAGTTTCCCTGAGTCATTATTATTCGAGTAATGTTTCAGATGTAGAGCGGCCCGGTCTGAGCGGCATCGGGTCGCGTCTGGGGATTTTAGTCAAATGTCACGTGGTACACGCTACGTACAACACACACTTTGCTCACATTAAAGTTAAATAATTTCACATATATAATACTATTGTAAAATTGTGTTTTTTTCTTTAATATAGGTATCTTTAGAAAAATAAAATAATTCCCACATAAAATTAGATAAGTAATTCCGTTCAGTCATTGTAAGTGTTCATAAGTTTTTATACTAAGTTGATTTATTTATACTTATTTATAAAAGTGTAATATTTAATTAAGATAGTATTATACAAAGCTTAACGAATATTATCCGATCCGCTAGGTACTTATTTGGTTAAGAAAAAGGGTGGGTTGGTTTACCTAAAACGAGCCGTAATTATACTTTTTGCTTCCTCTGGGTAATACGAGCGGAGATAAGGAAAATACAGTTTGAGGAAAAATGTAACAAATTACTAGAAATTCGATATCATAATGTAAATATATACTACGTTATCGAATTTTTAGTTATTTGTTACATAAATAATAATTTAGATATAATATTATCATTGTTTTGTATTGGAATAATTTCGTTGGTCAACTATTGATAAGTCGTTGTTATTATAATTACAATGATTTATTTCGGCATTGATTATGGTAGACTTTAAGGAGACGAATGGAACAGAAGATAAATTAATTATTATTAGATTTGATGGATGACAAAGATCTGTATGTTATTTGTGTGACTAAGGCGCGTCGCATTCTATGCCGGAGTACCAGAAGATGAATGAGGATGTCAAGATGTAGGTATATTTTTATATATATTTGTCTTCTTGATTAGTTAGCGGTACAAGGCGGTCAACCCGAGGTCCTGAACAGACCTGAACAGACCTTGACTATTAACTCCTTATAGAGATCACTCAGCAATCAGTATGTAAGTAGGAGCTGGCATCTCTAAAACGTCTATACACAATATATTACTATCAATAAAAAAACTATAACTTATTCTAATTATTTAACTTACGTAAAATATGAAAAATGTGGTTTTTTTTCAAGTAATTATCACATATATATTAAAGTGTGATAAGAAATATTTACAGTCCAGGCTATGTTGAAAATTTCAGTAAATCGCGTCAATGTATTAACTAAAGATCGAGAAATTAAATTTATAATTCGATCGAGAAATTAAACTCTCAAGAAATTGAAATTAAATTTATAAAAGAAGCATTTTCATGCAACAGCGTTCTCTCACTGCAACAATACATAGAGTATCCCTAATATATTTTACACACAATTTTAAAAACATTACGTCGAGCGGCGGAATTCAACGGAAATAATAATAATTGAAATATAATCCTTCTACGATTGGCCTCAGTAACATTTATATTGAATCCTATTGAATGACTTTAAATATTTATACAATAAATCGCATAAAAATGATAACAAAAATTCCTTACATTCCATATATTACAGCAATTGCAAGTAGGTACTTTACTTGAAGGATGTAAAGCTCATCCAAGGCTTCAAGCTGCACGCAGTCAAGCTCAAGGGAACAAATACCACTTGGTTAAGAAGGTATTGGAGTTTTATTTTTGTTAACTTTCTATCTTTAAAGGAAATACGGATAGGCATTATCTAGAATACATATACCTACGAACTAAAATATAAGTATCCTGCATCCAGCAGGGTAGACAGACGGAGTCTGGGAACTTAGTGTTAAGGCACTCCGTTTTCATAACACACTTCCATTCCCCCATTTTCGCCAACTTCTGGAGGCAGGCACATTGGACGGCGTAACTCAACACCACGCTATGCTTCGTTACCAGAGCGAAGATAATGAAAATATGAAATATTTAATTTCCTCGAATGGAAATCGAACCCAAAACCTGTCGCGTTTGCATTCGTACACTTGTGCCCCTGCGCCAGAACTGTCCTTAAAAAATAATACTTTTTAATATTAATATTTTTTTATATTAATATTAATAATATTTCTTTTAAAACGGCCATAAAATATACTAAGACTGATATAAAAGGAAGCTTATAATATTTGTAAGCGGTTTTCCAATATTAAGCCTCAAGATGTAACGACATAAATAAAGCACGCTCATTTGTGTCGTTACGTAACATTCTTCTTTTTTCTTTCTTTTTTTTTCAGCTTCACGCAGTATCCCGCACATATGCACAGTGTAGGCAGAGGGAACGTAATGTTAAGACACTGCGTTCCCCATTTTCCACCGAATTCTGGAATAAATTTAAATAAATATTTCATTTCCTCGAGTGGGATTGAACCCACAACCAGTCACGTTTACAGTCTACTTGTGCCTCTGCACTACGACTGAACTCTCTTTCTCATTTTTCTATACTAAATTATTAATTATACTAGTAATAGTATTTGGTCAGCGATTTAACTACAGACTTACGAACTAGAAGCTGCTAGCGGCTGCGCCTTCGTGATCAGATGAAAAATAAGTAAGAGTTATGGATGACCATGACACCTTCTAAGTGGTCAAGGTAAAGGATTATTGAACCTGTTCCTGAGATATGACTCACTCTCGTTGTTTTCGATTTTGACATATAAGCGCACACGAATGTTATAACGATGTCACACACAGTTGAAATCTATTGCCTACTTTCCACGTATTCGGCGGACATTACGTATTGAGTTGCGGAACTAAACGCCGCTCTTTATTTCATTACCAGAGTGACAACATGACCATAATAAGTTTCTGAAACTGTATGACTGAACAGTTTCAGAAACTCTATCACAACGAATGCTAATTATTATTTCATAATATGTATTGTTGTATTTTGAAATTCAGAATGTCTCAAGTAATATAACAATTTACACCTACTTCTATTAAATTAGATTTTCTTCTAATATTTATGATGAACCCGCGTCCCCGGCCTCATCTGGAACTGGATGCGTCACATTTTAATTGAAAATCGATATTTAGCTACGCCGGGACAAACGGGAGTGATTGTGGCGGTTTGTAATAGAGTAACGTATAACAATACATTTAAAAAATATATGTTTTAGGTTAGGTATAAATAAAATCAGCTTCACGCTGTATCCCGCGCACAGCAGGGTAGGCAGAGGGTGAGGAACCTAGTGTTAAGACACTCCGTTCCCCACTTTCTGCCGAATTCTGGAGGCATTGCGTATTGAGTGGCAGAACTTAACGCCGCGCTTTGTAGGTTACTGAACTGAATAAATAATAAAGTTGCACATTTGCATTTTCTTCTTATTCGGTATTTATTTATAAATAAATACACTGTGTGATAGAAATGAATACAGAAAACTGATTACTGAAAACCGAGTTGTTGTTGAGGAAAAAAAATTGAATATATCAGAAAAGCGTGTAATTTGTTCAGACTTTTATGTAAAGGGAGTTCGTATATAAATTATTTATGAATTTTCTCCTTGTATTCTTAGAAAATAATAAAAAACATAGTGATATAATAGTGTTTTTTACTTGATAATCGTGAATACATGTCAAGTAACATCGTTTCTTATATCACTATCTTTTATTTTGTGATAGCACCGAAAGCAGTGAGTACAGTGTTACAAAAAAATAAATAGCCTAAAAAGTTTTCCTCGCCTGATGGACTATCGAGCACAATTTTTACAATTCGAATCAGTACTTCCTGAGATTAGCGAGTTTAACCAAACAAAGGCTCCAAATTTATAATAGTAATATAGATATCATAATTATAATATATATTTAAATTATATATATTCAAACAGTATATAATATTTCATTTATGCATGATATAGCAAATCGAATCTGAAACTATTCCCAATACCAAGCAAATACTGTTCTTATTCAGGTTCAGCGTAGAATTCATGGGTCAATATATTTATTATTCATGAGTATAGAAGGACTAGAGTGGAGCATAGCTTTTGACTATTTATTGCTTCTAAGTTTAAGATTCGATGCCTGGTTAATGCAATATTTATACCGTGAGCTTAAAATAGTAAAAAATTAGAAACATAAGGAATAAACGTGAGTCACTAGAGTCATTGAAATATTCCAATAGTTATTAATTTAAAAATATGTTAAAAGGAAATGCTATTATGAAAACTGCTACAGCCTTTCAAAGCCGATTGCTGATATAAGCTGCTAGATTAAAAAAGGGATTGCTGTTTTTACAGCAATATATGTTATGAAGATGAAATACTTAGTAACTAGTATTACTCAGTTTACTCATACTACTTCATGAAACGACGCTTGTGAGGCGGGCGGTTATTATCTAACTAATGCGGTTATTATCGTTATTAATTGTTTTAAAAAACAATTACAAAAATTTTGATATGAATAATTATTATTATTAAACAAGGATCCGCCATATGCACGGCGGGTGGAGAGAAGCTATGTTGCGTAAAATTTTCGAAATTTCTACGAAAATTTTGTGATATTTTCTGTTTTGTCCGCACGCGCCGTGTTAGGTTAGCCAAAGTTTATTCTGATCTCGTGAATTTCAAAACGTTTCACAGCTTAACTGTATGGAACACATTTTAACCATTTAGTCAAAAACTACAATTAGAATTATCACCAAAATACACTGGGATCACCGTGGTGTCCACAACGTTCCTGCATAATTTAAAGGAGGAGTAGCATTACAACGAAACACACTATTGACCAGTAAGAGTCAATAATATGTAAAGACTACTATAAATATATTATAATTATAAAATTAGTAAGTACTTATTTTACTTTAGTACTCAAGGCAAAGTTAATTAAATTTCACAGATTTACACACATTTACTAGGCTACATTTTATCCCAGGAAAGCGAATGCTTCCCACGGGATCGCTGGTAATTTGCGGAAATTATGACATGAATTTTAAAAGATTGATCGAACTGTAGTAATTTAATGCTACAGGATTGGAGGAATCGTTGAAAAATATATATTTTTCTTTGTTTTTCGAATTTTACGCTATATTATATTATTCTTTATGCAATTATTACTTTGCTATATGTAACAATATTTAAAGGACACTGTTATTATCTACATTTGAAGCTAAATCTTAAACAAATAGATAACAAGTTTTAGCATAACTTATATAACAATGGTAATGGAATAAAATCTGCATAGGGTTGATATTCGCGCAACGTGTGAACGGGGTGAGACGGCGGTATGCTCACTATCAACTAACCAAGCTTTAGTATGCAGGCGTAAAGCAATAATAATAGACAGTAATTTAATAATCTATTGACAAATTATAATCGAAGCTGTTATAAGCTTATTCATATTTATCATTTTGAGAAAAAGAAAATTTCTTTTAGATTTCTTTTTATCAAGTACTGGCACTCTGTTCTATTTCAACCTCGTTTCTTTTACGAAGTCACTTCACAAAGATATTGCTTATTAAATAGCAAAGGCAAGTTTTGCACTTTGTTTGATAAAATTGTGAAGACATCCTTTACTTTTGGTGAAATAAAACCAATATATTTTTCATATTTTTTAATAAGTAGGAATCTCGTTGCAAATTGCAAGAATTTGTGTAGGTATAACACTTTTACAATGAAACGTTATTCTCTGCATTTGTTCCGTCTAATTTAAGTACGTGTTTACAGACAGAATGTTGACAGTCGTACGCAGGCACTACGCTATGACTTCTTCCCATCAATTTACTTATTTAGAGCTAAGAATCTTTGGCTTCTTATTACGTTCAACATGACAATTGTAGATTCGTTTCCTACTACAGGTATGGGGACGCTAACAAAAGTTCCTTCAAGTTCCTTAAAGTTCCTTCCCTAGTTTTTTACCAACATCGGAAACGCGCAACACGGATTACACAAGTTGAAAGTATATGTACAGTTATATAAAATTTTTAAATGCACAAGATAAAAATAAAAAATTAAAACAGATTCTACAAACATGAGTTTTAAGTTTGTCGAGTGCCTACCTAGCTAGCAAATATTATTTTGTATTACTAAAATATTTACTGAAAATGTTATGATAATTTTGCTGGTGGCCACTGAAAGCGAGCTCGTTAATTTTATTCATATGAAGTAAACTGAAAACTCGTACAAATAGATAGGTATCATAGAAATTGGGCGTCATGGAAGAATTACTTACTGATGGCATGGTGGTGTAATTGGCACGCGATAGTTTTGAGTTAGATTTCCACGTGAAGGTTCCAATACCAATTATAATATTGGATATTTTTTTCTCTAGTCTGTTAAAACAAGGTGCGTCATTGATATTTTACATCTGATATATGTTTTGTTTTTTTGTTTAGCTTCCAGCTGCGTTTTGAATTGCGTCTATTTATAAGCTGTTACTGGTTTTTTTTTATTTTTTTATATGAAAACGTCTTATAAATCGATGAACGCTGATTGCACTCATGAAAAGCATGTCACGTTCCGCCTGAGCCAAGCGTGTAAGCGAGAGCGCGGAATAAGCGATAGAGAAGCACGATCAGCGTAAGCATTTGGCATATAGGTACATCTATTGTTAGTTGAAATTAAATAGCACATAGTAATTGTAATTAATCTATATAATTTAAGTAAAAAAATATTTAAATTAACGAGTGCATATAAATATTAATTATGCGGAAAAATATTGTAATTTTTAATTAACTCTTTCTTTGTATTATACAAAATAATATAAATTCATTAATAATAATTCAATTCAATTCATAAAAGTGTGTAATATTTCATTATTATTTTCTTATAAAGTTATCACGTAATATTATCGTCCGTAAATCGACTTTACGGACAACCATTTTAAAATATGTAACTGTGAGTGTGAGTTCGAATTCCGTTTTGGGAACACTTACTTTTGGTAGCCTACTAGTTTTGCCTTTGCCTGTCGTAACGTCTAATATCGTAACATTATTACTTCCAAGGGCAATGTAATGTAGTCTAAAATTGCTCAGAAAATCCTCCTTTAGATAGATATAGGCAAAAAAATAAAAATTGCTTGTCTGTGTTTTCGTAAACAGCATCTGTTTTATGCACTTGGAAAAACACGATTATTTTGTTTATTTGATACTATACTTTAGATAAAAAAACAAAATATCAGGTTTCTCTACATCAAATGTTATAGATTGTCGAGTGGTGTACTAGTAACCTCTGAAGAGTTCCACCATCCTGGCTTCATCATCAGACCTGCTCTATGCCACGATATTACTGTATTGTCACCTAAGCCACGTATAACTTCAAAGTTTCATGATGATGCTATTATCAAAAGTGGGTCTAATTTAGCTTCTTAGATTTTAATACACTTCATAAAAATACATCATCTACAATATTATTTGAAATACTTAATTATATCATTATCATATACAAAAAACGATAGTTTTCTACGATTACGACACTCTTGAAAAAAAAACACCTCTGAAAAAATAATTGCTACACTATTGTAACACAGCGCTTATCTTCTCTTGCTCGTTCACGTAAGCTACTCGTATCTTCAGGGTTCACTTGTATTTTGCAAATGTCACACACGTCGGTCATACATCACGAACAATAGCCTATTGTACTCTACGTTCAATGGAAAATTCATATATAATCATAACATGTTTTTAAACTTTACCGGCTTTATATAATGTAAATGTAGCTGTCAGCGATGTCTTGTTGATTTGTGTCACTTTAAGTTAATTTTAAATGAAATAACTCAAAAATCTATACCAAATATTAATAAAATATTTTTAAATATTCTCACAATTTCAACTGGGGTTTTTGAGAAGAAAATACACAGACGAACGAATAAAAGAACACTGTGCCAATAACTGACAAAACACAGAAGCTACGTTACGAAAGTTCGAAATTACAAAATTAGCCAATTTGTGGATATTATCACGTCGCCTCGTAACGTAAATACCGCGCGTTCGACACAAACATTTGGGGAAATGTATTAGAAAAAATAATTCTAGCAATAATATTTAACCACAAAACACTTATACAATCAAATATTTATTATTATTTTGCAAATAATTGTTATAATAAATAAGTTTAGTACTTGCCTGGGTCGAGTTTTCGAACGTTAGCTGGCGCGAGCGACATGAGTCTAACGTGCAACACACACCGGTTGCGCGCGTATACTGCCTACTGGAACGGTGGCTTTCGGCGGGATTCTCTCTAGAATAGCTAGTGATGTCCCGCG
>JAEBDU010009171.1:0-10562 GCA_016802625.1 Heliconius numata | reverse complement strand
TAGTCTTACATAAGGCGTCGCATAAAGAATATAAAATAACATTTATTCATTTTTCTCGCGTGCTCTGCCGTCATCACTTAATTATCCAGTTAAAAAAACACAGTTAAATTTAAACCTTATAATTTAACTGGATGGTTTAATTTAACTGGAGGCGAGGTACAACCTTTTGTTATAAAAGCCCAGTTAAAACGCGCTAAGGATTTGCTGCGTGAATTATCAATGTGTATCGGTCGCGAGCGGACTATTAATAAAGGTAGGTGTTGAAACGTACACGTATAGAGCACCTAAGTCACGTGGTTGGGTAAAAAACAAACAATAATCTTGTAAATTTAATCGAACCTGTTTTAAAATTACTTCGTTTGTTTTATACAGGGCTATTGGTGAGGAAATTTTATTTTATGATAATATGGTTATAGTACGGTAACTCAAGATACAAGTAGAAGAAGCCATTCGTGATGCAAGGGCACGTGCGATTGTTAACGCGACAGGTTGTGGGTTCGATTTACTCACAATGATATTAAATATTTAATATTTTCATTTCTTCGCTCTAGCAATGAGGCAAAGCGCGGCGTTTCGCTGCTGAACACGCAATAACTATTGAATTCGCCAGAAAGTGGAGAATGAAAGTGTCTTAATACTAAGTTTCTAGATTCCCTACCCACCTTGCCACGTGCGAGACGCTAAAAGCGTAAAGCTAAAAAAATAGATGATGATGTTTAACGTTTTTTTAGATTTGTATTAATATGATTACCTTATAATGTAATGACAAATTTACCATAATATTAAAAAGTATAGATTGCATAGTCTTAGCTTGTTTATGTTCTATCATTAAAAATTAAAGTTTTTATATCATTTTTACTTTTCTAAAATGTCGCCAAATGCGATTCAATTTTATAACAGAAAGCTTTAAGACAAATTCCACAATTAGCTAATGTATCACATAGTTCTGCCTCGTCTGTCTATTAAATAGGTAATTTGCAAACACTTGGGTATATTTAATATAACAGTCACGAAAGCTTTATAAATATAAATTGTTATACAATTCAAACAGTAGGTGCGGTATCTTTGGCATTATAATATGATGTCACAAAAGGAATCAATGCACAGATCACATGTATACTTAGCAGTCGTTTTACGTAGAGTTTAGCATATATTTGGCATTGGTTTGATATCTGTAGGCTTACTACAGACTAACAACAAAAATGTATCTCGGTGTTCTTTAGGTTTGATTTCATCTTTATTATAACTAATTATAGGTATACAATATTTCTTAGTATTTCTGTAATCAGTTATGACTGTGAAAATGAGAGGTATATTTCTTGAATACTCAGAATAGAAAACTATATTTTATAAATCAATATGTAATGAAGTATAATTAAAAATTAAAATATTTATTATTATTTAGTAATATTGAAAAAAATAATATCTATAATTTGTCGTATTTGTGTAAACGGCCTAATTAGCCACTCGCATCAATATATAAGAGATGGCGCTGCAAAACAATAGATTATGTGATCTACATAGAAATCGATTCGTTTGGTCAGTTGTGCAAAAACTCGCGGTCAAATACGTAATGTGTTGAATGCTAAAGATAACAATCGTTCACGTGATATTGATATTATTATCGTTTTAGTTTCACGCTCTATCCCGCTTACAGCAGGGTAGGTGGAGGGAATTTAGTGTTAAGATGGAGTGAGTGGAGAAATACGTCACTAATTAACCTTAGAGAAGGCAGCTAATATTCGTAAGAAATTTTAAATAATATTTATCGATGAAATAATTTGAGTGCAAAACAAAGTATTATTTTTTATCCGTTTCTTTTAACAGCTTAGTGATACATAACTACTATATTTTCACTTATTATGGAACTCCAATCTTGAAGCTTTCTCAAATCCTAGTAATAGATAGAAAATGAAAAAAACTTAAAATATTTCAACGAGTATAAATGAAATAGTGGCCATTCCATATATTTTATGTCAGAAATAATTAATCTTACGCACAAAAGTGAAGCAGACATTTCCCCCAGTAATAGAAATTGCATTATCTGTCACAATGACAACCTACGACACTCACGAGCCATTCACTAGAAGAGCCCTCATGATTTATACTGATTTTCACTACCAGGATCTTTTAGAAGGCAAATTGAATTTTGATTGGTTTCGTTATGTGAAACTGGTCTGTAGAGTTTATTATTACCTATAAATATATATATAAGTTCATTTAGTTTTAATTTTGATTGACCTATTTGGATCGTTCGTGATTGATGTAATGGCAGGTGTTAATTTGTTTTGCAAAAAATATTGTTAATGATGATTTAGGCTGTCTTTATAGTTAATCTTTTAGCGTTTATAGGGTTCCGTACCTCAAAAAGTACCTTATAAAAATCGAGCTCTGCGCAATCAAAACATACCTATAGGTTATTTACCGATGGCTTTCAATGAAGTACAGATAAAAATATTCGAAAAATATATCTTTCATATTACAGATAAAAATTATCACAAGCTTGGTCCATTTCAAATAAAATGAATTCATACGGCTGCAAACTTAAGTTTGTAAATTTTTATGAGTTGTTGTTGACTTACCATTTTGAAATTTGTACGGAAGCCTCAGCGGGTGAGCCTGACTCGCACTTGACCAGTTTTTTTTAATTCTCATCAATTCGTACCTTCCGCGTTCTGTGGAATAGATTAAAACTGCGTAAGCGAGGTCGTCGTGGCGCAGTGACACAGCTGTGACTGTAAAGGTGACGGTTGCGGGTGTAATTCCCACTCGGAGGAATGAATTTTTATTTAATATTTTTACGTGCTCCCTCTGGTACTAAGCTCGGCGTTGAGCGCTGCCTCTCAACATATAATATTTTGAAAATGCTGATTGTTGGAATTTTTTTTTCGCCTTAAACAATCATGAACTCATGACCTAATAAAAATATAATAAACACATTTTTAACAATTTAATTTAATTAAAAATGGAACCCACAAGCGACGCGTTTAGGTTCTTTATCTAATGTTAAATCGATAATTCAGAATTAAAATCCGCTTTAGAGTAAAATATCTTACATTCAAAATTATTTAACAAAGATACATCTAAAAAGTTTGGTGACCCCTCGACTAGATACAATGTTTAATGACAAGTGACCACAGATTACGACCACTCAGTTAGATGTTCATTAGTTAAGTAAACAATCTGACTAACTAACGATCAAATTTGAGCCTTAGCATATAAAAATACAGTTAACTTTAGTTTAAACCTCAGTTAAGGTACAGGTTATGCAAACCGTACTATACATACTGTTTGCGCCTTTGGCCACTTAGCGAGCCGTTATGTTGTTTTGAGATTTTCTTGCGCCGATGCGGGAGGTGCCAGTCTGAATAGACATGAGGAAATGTCTAACAAAACAAACTGTTTTAAAGAAACCGCCAGCGACTGCCCTAGAGAGATAATGTTTACTGTGGACGTGCTAGAAACGTGTTCCCATTTTTTCTTCTTGCTTTGCAAATAGAATATATAAAAGTAACCTTTGTTTTTTAATATATTGGTATCGATTTAAATGATCGATTTAAACAAAAAATAGAAATAGAAAGAGGGGGACCTCTTTCTTTCCATTTATCCAAAGACAAGCTTAGTGGTCAGAGGGCTTGATCGGTCTTTAAGATGCTTTGGTTCTGCTATGTTCAAAATGTTATACATTTACACCACTTTAAAAATGTAAAAAAGTTCAAACAACTTGAATACATGTACAAATAATAAGTACAACCTATAGCAACATGATAATTTACAAGAATCAATCAAAAAAACTTTGAAGCACTAATTAAATCAAGGCGAACAGGATATGAATCTGCGACCTTTTTACTCTTACATAATGCGATCCGGCTCAAATGCCCTCTCGATGATTTACTAGCAGCATGTAGTCGATATCTATAAAAAAATCGGTGAATGCAAAAAATAATGGCACATCTAAGATTAAATATATAGAATCAATCAGCTATTATAATTGGCGTGAAATAAAATCGATTAATTAATCGTTATTTTTTTTTGTATTAATTATAAATAGATGAGATTTGTTCTAATTACCAAAGTTCGTTATCTACTTTCAAAGATTTTAATATTGTAATGAAGTTAATATTATAGTATCGAAATTATTGGTAGTTCAGTAGTATAAGAGGCCGTGGAGGCGTAGTGGACCGGTAACCGCGACAATTGTGAGTTCGATTCGACGCGACATTGAGTTCCACCACGTCTATCCTGCGATATCCGAGATATTTATAACAGAGCTTCAATATTAAGTAATATTTTCCTATTTTATAAGAAATATAATAAATGTATTTCGAACTCATAACCACCGTACGGTTCAATCAACCGTTCTAAACATCAAAATATTAATTATCATTTTCAATAACACCATATATCACATTAAAACTAATCAGTTCCCATATGAAACGGTATCATAGAAATTAATAAAAGGCAATTAATATCAAACTACATATATTATAAAAAACAAAAAACTCCCACGAAACAGGTTCACATCCCTATATAATAAAATCGATATAATAATAATTAATCTACTAAACTCGTATTAATCGCATTGAAAATATCTCGAGATAATCCAAAATATAAATATGGGTATTATTTTTTAATGACTTAATCAAAATTTATTAGTTCCAAACTAAATTTCGCTATTATACGCAGATAGATAGATATTGAAGAGCCTCTATTAGCATCTTAATGAAAGAAAAATTAATAATTAAATTTTTATTTTGTTGTAAAGTAAAAGGCGGCGGTCGATCAAACGGCTTTATCGCGTTCACGTTGTAGGAACGCGATTTAATATATTGTTAGTTTCTTTCCTTGATTTTTATTGTTTGAGAGACGCTGAGAGAATACTTTTATAGAAAGAGAATACCTATATACCGCAGAAAGTAGGGTAGACAGAAGGAGTTTAGATTTAAGACACTCCGTTCCCCACTTTCTGCTATATTTTTTACATATTAAATGTTAGGCGACGAAAGTCAACACCGCGCCTTTTCTTCTTACAAAAGTAAGAAACTGAATATATTTCATTCCCATGAGTGGACATTGAACCTACTACCAACACATTTAAAGTCAGACCCTATACCGCTGAGCTACGTGTAGCCTTTAACCTTTAACTTATTAATAGAAATATTTATTACTTTCACCGTCACGTGAATACGTTCCCGTTTAAAGACAATGCGCACACACACCTAACCATCCCATCATCATATGAACATAAAACTTATCATTAACGAGTCAGTACTAATTGCATAATTTATACTATAGTATACTGTAATATATCGATATTAATAGATGATCGATAGATATTTTTTTACTCAATTTTTTTAAAGGAGAATTTTATACTTTCTTAACATTATTCTATATACACGACTAAACCATTTTGTAGTGTAGAAAAAGTAGAGAAAATTATATTTTGTTTTTCCTTTTTGCTTGCATTACTTTCTATTTAATTACCGCAAAATGATTTAATTTACTTAATATTCATTAAAATTGAAGGAATCATTATCTCTATACAGATCTAGACTACATAATTCGTTCACACAAACATATTATATCTACATATCCAATTATTTTTTTATATAACATAACCTTTATTTAAAGTCGGTTAGCAAATAACAATTATGTTATAACGTTATGTCATACTCAATAACGGAATAACACTTGCTGAACAAAAAGAATAAAAAAAATACAGTCTAATAACAGAAAATAGTAAACCGTCTCGACTTCCCACGACCCTGCAACCTGTGCTTTATCCAATTTTACTTCCTAGTACATTAAAAATTGAACTTTAAAGTTTAAAAGCTAAAGTTTAAAATCAAATCAGCAAATACCCGTTGACCATTCACAGTGATTTTACACGGGCGTGTATGAAAGTATGCAAAAAATAATTAATTTGATCTTAAGTGCGCTGAAATAGAGTTCATTTTAGATTGTATCTAATTTGAGTGTATGCTTATTGACCAATAAGAGCATTAATAAAGTAAGTGAATCTTAAGTTTGAAATTATATACAAATGATATATGTACGAGTATGTGAAATTAATGTAATATAAATGTTTATTATATTTATTTCCTATTTTTTTAGTTCTACGCTATATAGCGGGCAGGCGGAAGGAACCTGGGAACCTCGCTTCCGTTCTCGAAAGCGAATACATCAATTATTAATGTACTAAAAGGATTTTTAAAATAATTTTACTGTTATTTATTACTCATATAAAGTAATGAAAAGGCTTTTAGGGTTATATTATACGAAATCAAAAATATGCTATAAATTTTATTATTTAATATACATGTTATTATAATTATATTTATAATAACTATTTCTAAGCTAAAATCAGAAATTCGATCATAAATTATTATAACTATAGCGCAATATTATATTTCGTACATAACCAAGTAATTAAAATGTTGCTTAAATTATGGATAAGTAAAGTATTTTTTTCGCTTCACGCTGCATTCTGCTATACGCGGTACGCAGACGGAATCAAGTGCTAAGACACTCCCTTTCCAATCAAGGCTTTTAAAGCTGTAGTAAAGCTGTTGTTTTATGGTTTGCCTTATTACACTTACGTTATCTACAAAATGCCACACATAAATACACAAATACAAAAAAAAAGTCATTATTGGTAATACATAATAAACTAGTTATTTATAATATCAAACTAACTATACCAGCTTAATTAACATAACCACATGATAATATTTAATAAAAAACCTTCAAAAATATAATAAATTTCTTTCTGTGGCCACACCTTTTTAAATGACAGACGGCACGAGTGGATGTAGCAGGTGTTAGTATGGTAGTGTGCGTGAGGTCATTCTATTTGTATAGGTTTGTTGTTTATATGTGTGCGTTCTAAGCTCTCATACATACTATAGTAGAGACGAATTATTATTAGAGTGTCTTGAGGTTGAGTAGGTTTGATTAACATTTAAAGGAATATTTACTTTATGTCTAATGAAAGTGCAGCGCTGAGCTACGCGGAAACTTTTTTTGGAAACTTTGTTGTTTTAGGGAAATTTGTAGGGAGATAATTTATTTTTATTTTCTGTGGTGTACTGATGATGATTTGGTGTACTTTATTGTGGAAAGATTAACAGCGGCGCTGAGTTCCGCTACTTAACACGCAATATCGTGAAAATTGGGCGGTGTGTCTAGAACAAAGTCAAAGTCAAAGTCAAAGTCAAAATATCTTTATTCCATAAAAATGCTTAACATTTACTTGGACATGTCATAAAGTAGAAAAAAAAAATGCAAATTAAAAATAACCAAAAAAAATGTGCAATTTTGACTTGAAAAAAGCCCGTTCAAATGGTTGAGCTCATGAGAAGATACAGGCAAAGAAACTCATGGCCACTCTTTTTAACTGCCAGTATTTGTTACAAATTACAATTAACAATTTTAACTTAGAAATAGAGCAACTCATTTCCAAACATCTTTATCGCGAACATAATCTTTAACAGAGTAATATGCTTTTTGGCAGAGCCTGTGCTTAACCACTTTTTTAAATTTGGTTAGTGATAAATTAACCATGTCGTTTGGAAGTTTGTTATAAAAGTGTATACTTTGACCTACGAACTAGACCTACGACTACGACTACGACCTACAAAATATCTTAACTCTAACTTCCATCTGCCTATCCTTTATCTGGGATTCAAAAAAACCAGTGTACCTACATTTTACCGTCATATGGAATTTTTATGACTTGTTTACGTCGTACATATTAAGAGCATTTTTTTCCAAGAGCACAATAATTACAATATGTATAATTAAAATAATGACAGATAAGACATTAATTTAATATTTTTTTCTCGGAAAAAAGATCTTTTATTCCACCATAAGTATTCTATTTTTCTGGTTCAATCACAAAATAAATAAAAATAAACTTTACTGATAATTTCATAAGAAAACGAGGATGAAAAATTGCATATCCATATCATATAACTGCTCTAAGTGGTCAAAAGTGAAGGACAAGAAGATCTACCGCTATGTGTTTTGCTTAATTCCCAAAAAAAGAAAGAAGCTTTTTAAGAAGCTTTTATTAGGTCGAGTTATATCTAACTATATAATAAAATCTAAGAATTTGAATTACACTCATTTTTAATTGTTGTATGATCATTATATAAAAAGTAAATGACAATTAAATACATTATTATGGTACCATAGAGCTGTTCTGGTGATGGAATTGGCAGATAGAACCTTGAACTGTCTCCTAGAAAACATATGGAGTTTGTGCTCATTACATTCGTATTATTAATGTTTTTTGTTAAAAGAAGCATGTTTTAGTTTTTTAGGCTAATAATTTATCCATTCTTATATAAAAAAACACAGTATCAAAGGCCGCCGGCAGAATCCAGCAGTGTGAACTGGATCACCACATATAGTTCATAAATAATGTTTCAATTGCATCTAAATACATGTTGTTAAACGCCTGCGATTATTATTTTCTACTTTGCAATCTTTTAAAACTCTTACGCCCATACCTAATGTATAGACGATGCTGTCGTACCGTAAACTATATAATATAAACTATGAATAGATTTAAAAAGAAACGTATTATTTTTAAAGTGTCATTTTATACAAATGATCCCACTCTTCTTGGACGGTTGGCAAGAGTCGCGGATTCGATTAATGTTCTAATTCTAGAACGTTTTCTAAAGGTAATCGCAAAAAATAGTCAATAAATCAAAAAAAGCTTAATTGATAGGATCCCGTTAATTAATTAATATAGTAAAATACATTTTCTTTGTGAACTTCATGAAGACCTACACTCAATAGTTATAGATATGTTTTTTATAAAGTGTTCTTTGCTTAACTCGTCGAACGTTTATAGATAAAAAAGTTCCACGTATGGCTTAGTGATTACAGCGCTTAAACAGTTTCCAAGATTCGCGGGTTCGGGTCTCGCTACATTCATTTTTTTAAACGACTGTAAAAATTTAAAAAAAACCCCTAAATGAATATAAATTACAAGCTATCATAGCGAAGCTTGCGCATTCCAACACCAAGTTCCGATAGCTCGACAACCGGTTGTGGGACACGGCGTCGTAATTACAATATACGCGTTCATTAAACGTTACTTTGTAATTTAGCTAACTGATTGAGCCGTAACACTCATACGCCTTGGTATCTATGTATGGGAATTTTTTACACCAGGTATATGAATGTAAGTGATTTCTTTTCCAGGTTCACCTTTTTTTTCTTATATGTCTTCAATTCAATGTTCATATGTCAAAAATTGGACGGAAAGGTAGAATTTGCAAAAGTCGTATCTAATCTATAATTATTTTCTCGAATGTCCTCTAAAATTATCTAATACGAGTATCCTATATATTTTAATAAGTAAAAAGTGAGGAAAAACGTGATTTTTGTCTCTATGGTTTTAACCTCATGTGCATTAGAAGCAGGGGGCAGCCCAGGACATGGGATGCTTGTTGCTCTATGGAAGAGGAGCACGTTTACCAGAGGAGGCAATTGATTGAAAAAAATATAAAAATTGCTAAACAAATAATATACAATTAACGAAAGCGGAGAACATAGTACCTTGATAGTTGATTTTCTAAAGCAAAAAAAAATTATGAGGCTATAAGCGTAGGTGAATTTAAATAATACGTGCCATATTTTTTTTAAACGCTACTGGACTTAGTTGCGTGTACCGCGTCCAAAAGCAAGGATGATGATTATTATTATATGAAAATGATTATTTGTCATCACGTGCACTCAAAAAAAAACGTGACGCAATATTTTGTTTAAGAAAATATTTGATTTGCTCGAAAATGAGCACACGCTGAGCATATTTTCTGCGAACTTCATTTTGTGCTAAACTTAAGTTAGCAAACGTAAAAAAGTACAGAATAAAATTATTCTTGAAAAAAAATGGCGCAGTGTTGAAATTGAGAATTGTCAGAATTTGTGATGATTGTAGGTTCATGTTGTTGGAGAAACAATATTTTCAGAAAATATATTTTTGGCTCGTTTTGCCACATATGAATGTGGCGTTATAAGGTTTTAAAAAGAATTTTCTAAAATCAGTAACAGATTTCTTTGAAATGAAGATATTATATATATAATTTCCTCAAGTGAGAATCGAATCTACAACCTATCGTGTTTACAATCGCACTCCTCCTCATTCACAAGCAAAATTAAAAAGAAACGCTTTCTCTTTTCCCTTCCCAGATCCCAAGCAACGCCGCGGGCACTCACAATTATCGGTAGCCGCTACCTCCCGTTATTACCGTCTTAGATCGTATCGTACAAATACAAATGATAAATTATCCGAACGTCCCCATATATAGATTCTTTTATACACTAATAACATATCTTTTATTTAATTGTATTTTAAAGCATGATTAAGGCTTTCGGATTTGAATTGGTACTGACGTTGTAATTATATTAATTGATATTAATTGTTTAATTGGTGACCGTTCTAAGTAGATTGGCAGTTGAATGTTCTTTTGAAGATTGAAATACTTTAGTAGGCTATAGACATTGTTTATTTTACTTTCTATAGAAAGTATTATGAACTAAAATAT
>JAEBDU010009160.1:0-14243 GCA_016802625.1 Heliconius numata | reverse complement strand
ATGTATAGTAATACATAATGTTCAATAATAGAAAATGTTAGCATAATAATTGATATGAAAATGAAATAAATAAAAATATAAATAATTTTAATAGATTTTGTTTTCATGAAATAAGACATAATTATGCGGTTAATTAATATTTGATCATATGCTTTGACACAAAATATCATACAACACTATATGTATACTTATCACAAAGGCTTGAAATAAAAGGTACATAAATAAAAAAAATGCTATTTTATTGATATTGGAGATCAGTAAAGTATATAAAGTAAAAAAATATCTATGGAGAGGCCATTGTGGCGCTATTGAATGACGTCTATAGAACTCATTAGCTAATAATTATAATATACATTTATCAATTTCATCAATGAAATAACATAACATATGTAGTTTCACGCCTTAAGTAACTAGATATTGGTCTTTGTTCAAATGCTCTCTGCCCCTCACTAGAAGTCTAGTAGCATATGAAAATTTTGGAATTAGACAATATTATAATTTAGTTAATGCAAGTTATGAACTTAAGCTTTTTTTCTAATTCACCTAGCATTATATTTATTTGTATTGTATTATATATGTATAATTGTTCAATAAGGAAATAAAATATAAAATATATAATTTCCACTAGTGGGGATTGAACCCACATCCTATTGCATTTTCAGTCATAGGCTTGTATTTCTGTGCCACAACTGGCCTGAGTATTAGTAGTATTTTATTTGGTCTGATATACTGAGAGGAAGCCCAAAAAAGAGTAATTATTGTATATGAAGTCTACATTTTTCTTTCTTTTCTTATAGTGCCTCTTCAACTAGTGAAGGTTGGCAGTCAACTTCACATATTTAGTCCTATCCTTGGCCAAATGAAGTATATGGTATATGGCGCTTTAAAACAATGTCTACATTAAAACAATATCATTTTCACACAAAAAATTTTCAAACAATTATTTAGACTAATTCCAGTTTAACAAATAATTAATCATACTTACAGATGATTTGCCAACCGGAACTACTCTTAAGATATTTCCTTGCAAGCGAAATCCATTTAAGCATTTAATTAAGTGACTACCTTCACTATCATCAGCCAGACCCACTCTAACCTTTTTGGTATCATCCTCACTTAATAAACTATCAAGGATAAAGTCGGTAATGTTACATTGCTGCCTTATCAGTATCTTTACATCATGATACTTTGCCTGAAATGACAAACATGCAGTTGAGTATTTACACTCTAGAAAGTAATATCTACTTTCCTGTCGATTTTCTATACGTATTACAAATAACATACCGAAATAGGCAATCCATGAATAGTTATCATCATCGTGTCAGCTTAAAATATTTATGATGCTGTATATGGACAATTTAATATCATGTTAATTACTTTCTTAGAATTAATTTCTTTTGAAACAAGAGAACAAGACGCAAATAGCAAAAATTGGTCTAATAAAAGACTTGCAAGTTACGACAGCTATCAAACTAGCCTTGTGTCGATCATGAACGAACGAATCATATAATTGCAATCACGAGAAGCGTGTGGCTGATTCTATCACTAAGAACGCAATGACCCGTTCATATGAACGATGGCGGCCATCTTAGATCTTACACGACAACCAATCATGAACGATGAACAAATTCAAGCATTCGGTCATTTGAACGAACTCAAGCATTTGATCATTTGAACGAATGGAGAATAATTACAAAATTTAAATTCTAGCTCATCGTATTGTCTTTTAAAAACAAAAAATACGTGTGAAAGAATTATTTTGATACGTCTATTAGTTTTTGAGATATTGTCCTTTAAAGTAAGCGCGCGACGCGAGATTCCGTCGGGCCGTAACCGACTCGCGTGACGTCACAGGTCTTGCAAAACTCGCTCGCTCAGTTCGTCTTCGTTCACTCGCAGTTCGCGTTTTTCTTTAACTGGCGTTCCACCACAAATTTAGTTTCGTTTAATAAATAATATATAGATATATTTTTAAAATCTTTTTTTTTTCACAAACATAATGTAATAGCGAGCATTGTATTTTAAGATATTGAAGTTTTGATAGTACTTTGTCAAAAAAACAGTTCTATCTTGCTCGGTTTCATGGCATGATGTACCAAAATCTTTGGTTATTTTTATTATAGTATCGATACTAGAAAGCTTGAATTTTTTCCAATAACACTTGGCTTCGCTTGAGCGTTACCACAAACTTAATCAGTACTTTAATGGAGAAACTACTAAAACTTTGATGGAGGCATACAGGAAAAAAATGAAGAGCTCTGCATTAGATTTGCGGCGTTTTTAGATTTGCAGAAGGCCTTTAACTGTGTGCCTCGTCAATGTATTTAGAGGGTATTGCGATCCAAAGGGATCCCTGAGGCCTATATTGAGATTATTAGGTTTATGTACCACGATCCCGCTTTGCGATTCGCGATGGTTAGGACTGCTGTTGACGGCACCAAACCCTTTAGATCACAGTAGGGGGTTCACCAATGCTCGGCTCTTAGTTTGTTCTTATTTATTGTAGTGCTGGATACTGTCACGGCTCACATCCAGGTCCAGCCTCCATGGCTGATGATGTATGCCGATGACATTGCACTCATTGAAGAGAACCAACTGATGCTGGAGCGTAACGTAAACCTCTGGAAGGGTGCGCTTGAGAACGGCAGTCTTAAACAAAATGTGTCGAAGTCCGAATACATAGCCTGAGGGAGCCCGGACTCGAGCACTGTCCTTATAGGTCCTGAGCCAGGCGTTAAGTTGGAAAAGTTTCAAGTACCTTGGATCCGTTATGCGCTGCCTGGCCCAAATAGTGGGAGGTTACTACTGCGACCGCAGAATACCACCCAAGCTCAAAGGGCTGATATATAAGAGCATCATCTGACTGGTTCTTTTATACTGCAGCGAATGTTGGCCAGCACTATCTCGGCATGCTGAGGATCTTCACGTCACGGAAATGAAGATGCTGAGGTGAATGGGCAGCGTAACGCGGTCTGACGCATACGTTACACATTCATTTGAGGTAGTCTTGGGGTCCATGACGTAGCGGATAAGCTCCAAGAGTGTGGCCTAAGATGGTATGGCCACGTTGCGCGCCAGTTAGGAACTGTGTCGGATGCTGGTGCCCTGCTATGTCTATTCTGTCCCTGGAGCTAGACCTCCGAACGCCCAAGGATGCGGTGTTTGGATGTCGTGATGCAGGACATGAGTACCAATGGTCGAACCGCTCAGGACGTTACAGATCGTGTAAAGTGGAGTAGGTTAAGCAGGAAGGCAGACCCTGGCAACATACGCCGGGATTAATGCCAAGAGAAAGAAGACTTGGTTGCAGTTGTTGAAGACTCGTCGCTTCGACGGTGTAGCCCATTATAAATGTCATGGTATGTTTACAATCACCTCTGCTGGCGGCACAATCTTCGCAGATTACGTATAAACTTATTGGTTCTTTTCATTGCATTCTAAACTGCAATAATATGGTTTAATACGTGCGCGGTGTTCTGCTGTAATCTACATTTGGCAATACATACATAACCTACTCTTTTAACGTATACGTACGCAATAGCATCATGACCATAACTCTCTCTTGCCGATCTACAATAATCACAATAAAAATATTATTCAGATATACATATATAAAAACGTTAAAAATCTACATAAAAGAAAATGTACATCTGCTCAACTTACTGCATGTATTTAGTTATATTATTATTATATTATTTTCATTTATAAAACAATCTTACTACTTTGAACTGGAATAAAAGGTTTGGTACTTTTAACGCAAATAGCGTTACCTACAATATGAAACTAGTTAGGTTAGGTTACATTACAGTTTTAAATAAACAATTTCAAATAAAATAACATAAGATATTATTATCTAGCCCTACCTCAAATCGACATAATATTACTAGTTAGACAACAAAACTTATCTTCGCATTTTTACTCCTTACATTTCTACGGCGATGAAATCACTATTATTCGATAAATAATCGGCAACCATAAATCCATCTATTACGGGTAGGTTATCCGATTGCCCTTTTTCGAATCCCTCATCCATTTTAATTAATTGGATTAACACTTTAGCACAGGTAAGTATCAAACAAACAAAGTACTGCGCGAGATCTCCTAACTATCACCGGCGACTAGCGAGTTGCAAGACCTGTGACGTCACCGCCGACCGCGGGACTGTTAGCGGCATTTAAAATTTTTGCAAACTTCAAATGCCTGTAAAATCATAACTACTTGGTTTTTTTTAATGAAACAAAAACTAGTGTATTAGTATACGTAAAGACATTACTGTAACGAAATTTGAAGCATTATTTCATACCTATTACCATTCCTCATTGGAACATTTCTGTCATTTGAACGACATGTACATTCACAAGTTACATATACTGTGCTGGTACTGTTGCTATTAGACGAGAGCAACGGTAACAAAACTACCTTATAATGATACCATTTGAACAATACCTAATGATACCGAGGATTTCAAGTTTTTGATTTTTTGCTACATGCGACATTGACAATGACAATGATGTTGTGTGTCTAGCCTTTGGGTATAGGTGTTCTGTGGAACACCCCTTGCACTTCCCTTTGGGTATATGTTATATGTATTCTGTGATTCCGTCATTGGCAATTCTGCATTTGTGCTCTGTGGCTTAGACGAATTGAAAAGCAATTTAACTTTTAATATAATGGTATTGTAAAATTTTAAAAACCTGAAAATCGTAAACTTCAAAAACTTTGTAAAGAACTTATTGCAATTATCAATTCATTACTTGACTAACAGAAGTTGTTACTGTTTGAGTTTGAAATATGCTTTTCATTATCCAAAATCTTCCGCTTAGTGTAAGTCGGCGTTACATATTATGTCAAACTATGTTATTCATGTAGTTTTATTTAGATTATAGTATAATGCCTAATTTCATATTGCTATTTCAGGCAAACATAACCCGGATAAAACAATTAATCTGGGATAAGTGCAACATATCAGATGTGATCGTAGATAATTTAATTAAATTGCAGAATGAAGGCCATGCTACTAAACAAGTAACTATAGGTTTAGCTGATAATAACGATGCTGCTCTCTTTGTCAAGAACATCAACGGGTTGCATATAGATGGGCATCAACTCTATGTTGAAGATGTTAGACACAAAAAAGTAAAAATATTCTTTAATCAAGTTTTAAATCATTTTAATCAAAAAGATCTTAACAAATTGCCCAAATGAATTGTCTTTAAAAAAATTGTAAATGTTTTTTAGCAGACTGAATATTCACATGGCCCAATTCCACCACAGATTTCGAATGAATCTGTTTCTCACCCCCCTCAACATTCATTAGCTATGGGAAGATCAATGCAAGTACCACCAGTGTCAATACCACCCGTGCAAATGCCTGTACAATTTCCAATGACATATAGTAATATGCCATTTTATATGACCCCTGTACCACCCAATTCTGCTGAGGTAATTATTTTTTTTATTACTTGATAAAATAAAAAAATCATGTATTACTTTTAGTTCACCAATAGGCATGAAAATAACATGACTTATATGAAAAATTGTAATAATATCTACTTTATAATATGATATAGTTGATGATTATGAAGCATTTATCACTATATGACTCCATGTTTGGAAATATATATTTAGTCCACTCAAATAAATATTTTCAGTAGAAGCTCTTTATTTGCGGGATATATATTCCATTAATATGCTGCGAATACAGAAACCGTGAATATGGAATGGAAATTTATATGGGGTTATAGGGGATACATTCCTAGGCGACGAAATAAAAATAGCAAAGACATAAAAAATCATTTAATTTAAGCTTTTGACCATTCATTTTGATAAGCTACATATTAACTACAGGTTTAGGCAATGGTTTAAAAAATTTTGTAATTTTTTCTTGCTTGGCATTTTTTAAAAGCTCCTTCAATTCCGACTTATATTCAGCAGTGACATTAGCAATTTGCCTCTTAAAAATAAGACTTTGTTCCATTGATGGCTCAATTTTCATAAAGAAATCACAAACCTCATTTGGCATTCTTAAGCCTTTACTAAGATTTTTCAGATTAAATGTTACGTTTTCAGTGCTTGTTGAAGCCTCTTTTTCAATGGGTTGTGAATTTAACAAATCCTCTAAATCCTCTAAGTTGGTTTCAGTCAAATCTTCATCTTACAATTCAAGCTGAATGTGACTTGATTCTATTTTATTTATCTTTTTATTAGTCCACTTGCCGACGCGTTGACAAAAATAAATATACTTACATAATATGTATGTTATATTATCCTATTCGATCCGCGAATAAAGAAATATTAGACCGCAAATATAGGACTTCAGTCACAGTTTTAAAATCCGCGAATAGTGAAAACGCGAATGAAGGAAGCGCGAATAAAGAGCTCCTACTATATATAATTCACAGTTAGTGGAAGTTCAATATACATTATTCTGACCTTAAGTCTAATCTTAAGGTGAGAATAATATCTCTTATTATTCTTGAAAAGAATAAAATGGTAAAATAGTACATTAACATACTTCTGTAAAATATAAAAAAATATATTAATAAAATTTATTAAAAAATGACACAATTATGATGAACACTTATGGAATATTCTATTTCTGTTCGTTGTTAAAAAAGCATCAAAAGCAAAAAATAAAAAAGCATTTGTGTTTTTATTTATCATGTGATAATAATACATTATTACTTGTGATGTGGTAGCATAGAGTTGGACTATAAATGTGCCTATGGGTTCAATCCCCAGTCAGGGGAATAAATAAATTTTATAAACTCTCTCTGTTAACAACAAGAGTTTACAAGACAATATGCAGTATTGAGTCCTACTCTACATGCAATGTCTCCAAAATAGGGAAGTGTTTAGGGAATAGTAGAAATACAAGAGTAACTTAACACTTGGCTCCCACTGCCTATCCTATCCTGCTATATGTTGGATAGAGCATATACTACTGCTACTGCAAATTATAATAATTTGCCATTATCATTGTGAGTATTTAGCGTGAGCTAAATATATGCACTAGACTTAAAATTAATAAACAAATGATTGTATGTGGACATAGTAGTACCTATGGTATGAAAAACCATGTTCAAGAATCTAGGCATGATACACCAATATGTGCATCACTAGAATATATTTTTGCATTAAAAATTAAGTACAATAATTCTTTCCATTCACAGAGGAATTATGTAGGCAACAATACGGCAGCTCCATTAGTTAATATGTCTGCACAAGCACCATTTTATCAACAAGACTCAAGATTCATACCAAACAAACAAAATCAAAACCAAAATCAATGGAGAGCTCAAGCCATTTCATATCCAATCCTGGGCTTTAATCAAAAAATGCAAGAACCCATGCACGAACAAATTGATGTGAGACATGATTCACCAAGAAAACAGGAGACTAATTGGCGCCATGGAAATGAGGGTTCCTCTCAAAGTGCATCTGTCACAAACATATGGAATTCGCCACAAAGTTTTGATGTTCAGAATAATAAATCGACTCGGAATGAGCGAAATATAAGGCAACGTTCTCCAAGAGATCGCTCTCTTAGAGATCGCTCTCCGAGAGACCGTCCTTCTGGAGACCCTTCTAGGGATCGCCCTCGCAGAGAGCACTCTCCTAGAGACCGTGTTCTCAGACGTCGGTCTCCAAGAGAACGCTCCCGAGACCGTAACTACCGACGAGAAAACGACTCACAAAGTCGAAATCGATTATCTAGAGCGGACCGTTCACCGCCGCGCTCACGACGCGATAGACGTGATATGCGAGGCCGAAATGATAAATTTGACAACCGTCAGGATGAGAGGGCTCAGAGACCTGAGAGACCCGAAAGACTCGAGAGGTCACAAAGACCTGAGAGACTTCAAAGATCCGAGAGACCGCAAATACCGGAAAGACCTGAAAGACCTCAGAGATCCGAACGCAATGAAAACGATAATAATCATCGTGATTTTGATTATCGTCAACCACCCTGCGACGCTGATCATCGTATTAACCAAAATATAAACAATCAAAAACAAGATTTTACACCGAATCTTCCACGTTCTGACCATTTTCAACAATACCCTGTTGCGTACAGTAACCGCAGTGAAAACGATAATAACAATCGTGATTTTGATTATCGTCAACCGCCTTGCGACGTTGATCAACGTGTTAACCAAAATATAAACTACCAACAACCAGAACTTCCAAATTATGAACTATTCCAACAAAATAATTCTGCTGTGTTCAGCAGCAATCCTAATAATTCTACTTTTGTGCAGTCTAATGCTAATATTTTCAAAACTCAGAAATCAGTTTTCCAATTAAGCAAAATAGCAAATATGTACGATCCAGATCCTCGCGAGCCACCTTTCAAAAAGATGCGAGCGACTGGAATCGAACGTCCCCATGTCAATAAACAATTTAATACATCTATCCCTGTAGCTAAGCTTTTCTCGAAGGCTCAACCTAAATTCGGCGCTCATCCACTACAAGAACCGGAGAAATCGCTATCTGTCAAACTCTTAAAGCAAGCCAAATTGATTACAAACGCGGCTAAAATATTATCGAAACGGATAATATCGAAAGCCAATGGGGGTGTTATCCCGGATAACCCTGAATGTTTGGTGAATTTGAAAAAGTGTATAGCATCACGCATTGACGTGATTCTAGGGGACTGTATTACGAATAGTTTACCAGATATAATACAGGCTTACCGCGAAAAGTTCAGCGAAGACGACGATCCGGGCTTCTTTAAGGCTGTAATGGACAAGATTGAACGCGACTCGAAGGAATCTCTGAAGTCAGGTAACTTCTTTAGTCCATTTATTACTGTATATTTACTTGTATATATAAATCGATTCACCGTGAATCGATGTTTCACAATTTTAGCTCAATTAGAGCACTTTTTGTGATACACCATGATTCTTGAACAAATAATATTATCTTTGAAAATGTGCCGAAATGCTGGAATCTTTCGTAAATAAATTTAAGTACCTGGGCCATTGGGTCACTGAAAATCTAAAGGATGATTCTGAGATTGAGAGGGAGTGCAGGTCGCTGTACGTCCGGTGCAAAATGTTGGCCCCGAGATTTGCAAAGTGTACGAATCCAGTTAAAATAACGCTCTTTAAAGCATACTGTCAGTCATTTTACACTTGCAGTCTTTGGGTTGACTACACGAGCCGGGCATACAGCGGTCTACGGGTCCATTATACCAACGCGTTCAGGGTGCTGATGGGGCTGCCGCGCCAATGCACTGCCTCGGGCATGCAAGGAAATTAACATTAACTTGCAAGAATCAACTGGTAGTGGAAATGTTCAATAAATCTCTTAGACTTATAAAGTATACTTACTTGTAAGCCTTTATATAGCAGCTGTCATTTATGGTAAATCTATGTTCGTTCGCGTTCGTAATGCTGGGGCCACAATAGCGGGAAATGCCATTAATTATCGTGCTGTTAGATGTGTGACGTTGATGTAGCCACGTCTTAACGCGATAATTTGACAACGGCATTCACAATGACGTTTGATATTAGGCGATAACTCAAGTGGCGGCGTATTAAAGGTCGGAGGCCATTGACTGGAATAACGAATAAGTTATTACATTTCTCGAGATTCTGCAGAGCCATGTTCCTGGGTATAATAATAATAATATTAACACTCCTCAAATACAGAAGAGCACCATCAACATCCATTTTGTTTAAAATTATTATAAATAGAATAATTAAAACGCTGCTTAACGCTACTTAAATTTCTACTTTATTAGATTTAAAAAAACTACAGGGAATGTCTATTGAAGTGTGTAAAACAAAAGTTTACACTGATTCTCTGATATTCGCGATTTTATTCCAAAAGTAGATCGCGAATATTTTGTTTTTGAATATTGGGATTTATTTTGGATTCATATAATTGAAAGAATCTCTTCTACCTCGATAATTATAAAAAATATATGATTTTTAATTTTTCAGTTAGTTGCAATATTTTAGTAATATTTTTGTTACGAATAATAACGTACAGAATTAACGATTCTTTAGCGGTTAACGAATTTAATTAAAACGAAATATGTTGTATGACATATCTTAAGTGCGAGAGGTAACTAAAAATCCATTTGTCGTATCGCCAGTCTTCCAAAATACTCACCTTATAGCCGCGGTCAGTAACAAGATATTGGGCCTTAATGTTTCGAGTAAGCGCCAGTATCGCGATCATCTGGAAAGCAAGGCCATGTTGGCCTCGAAGAAACTGGGGATCATCAACAGAGCGAGATGGAGATACTTAACGCCAAAGCACTGATTGGGACCGAACTTCCTTCCACGCGCCACGCAGAAAAATGGCCTACCCGCGGCAGTGTTTCCAGGTCGATATGACATGGTTACCTTCAAAAATAATCCTTTAATTAATAATATATATAGAAAATACGATGAATAAAAACATCGATTCGTAAACTAAATTGTTATGGTGGAATATTCCGGTTGTTTTACGGATTGTAAAAATAATATTTGATAGTACATTAATGTTAATACATAATCTGAATTTTCAGACGATAAGGAGGGCGAGGAAAATTTGACACCAGACATTCAACCAGGTCCATCTAATGTCAACAAGTTAATGCCGAATCATGTGGGAGGAAAATTCACATTGAGGGCTGCAAAACGAAATGCTAACTTTAACATAGAGGCTGCATATAAGAGCTATGCTAATACTGGTACGTGACTAGTGCCAAAATGCGGCGCCGATCAATATTCTGAGTTTATATAATAAGTTTCTAACTAGAGTTTTACTTTAGGTGTCTTGACTTAACAAAAACAAGCTTGTCTTTAAAAGCATGTAAAGAATTTATACATTTTAGCATTGTTTTATATATTTTTTATATTTAATTGTATATAAATATATGATTACTACCACAATTGCTAATAACATAAAAAAGTTGAAAACGCGCGTATAAGAAATTCGACGTATCTTCAGACTTTATGGCTTAGTGATCAGAGCGCTTGGACAGTTTCCAAGAACCGCGGGTGCAAATCCCGCTACGTACAAATTGTTATACATTTTCAAATAAAATATTTATATTTCCTAAATGAAATAATCATATAAAAATAATTACTATATTCATTCCCTTTTAGGCAAAAATGACGAAGAAGGACATCATTTACAAAACCCTCGTCTGAATATAAGTAAGCCGTCAGATACGACAAAGAGATTGCCGAGCTTCCCTCAAGGCGGTGAGTAATTAATATTGTATTTACACGTTGGTATATTTCCGTCGGTCGATCAAGACCATTTATCTCGAGACCGCGTGGAGGTAGCAAGGTGAAATTAATATCAAATATCTACGGTCCCTTAGAGGACTAGGTCAACGAAATCAAAAAACGCTTTATGTTTTTGACCATCCATTTGACCAACTTTTTAATTTCTAATTTGACAAATCATATTTCACATTTAATTGAAATTATATTAATATAATACAATATTTACATAAATATTTTTTTATTAGCACATGTTAATAATAAAAAATAAATATATTAACACGTTCCCGCCGGCGCGTAAATCTATGTTGCCCTTCATCTGGCGGCGCCGTTCTTCAACACACAATGCTCCTAGGTTCCCTCCGTCTACCGTGCCATGTGCGGACTACAACGGAGAGCTGAAATAATTATGTTAATAAAATTAAATTTTATAGAAGGTATAATCATTAAAGTACAATTGAATGGACATATACTAATTTGTTTGTTTTAATTTTTCAGATAAACAAGTGTACAAAGGTAAGCGATATTTATTCATTGTTAATGTTTATTATAGATAAAATATTGGTAGCATATTTTTAGTCACAATATATATTTAATATGAAGTGAATTTTAAAGTCATCCGTATATTTTTATGGCAGTTAATAATAAGAAATATTGGATTTAATTATCAATATATTAGGAAACGTAATTTGGTGACCATTGATCCATTTTGGTAGGCGTTTCGAATTTTATTGGTAGTAAAATAGGTTCATTTTTGGGTAGCGTTTAAACGTCGATCGGCTTTGTTATATTTTTTTAAAATTTATCATTGAATAGCATATTAAACCTTATTAATTTTGACCTGGTTTTGTAATCCTACTTAGTCCATAAAACATTGTCTATGGAGTAAGATTGGAAGACGACAGTATCTTAATAGCCTTATCTGAACACCTTCGTGTCTTTTGTTTGTTTTTTTTTAATAATATTTTTTACATTAATAGATCAAAAGAAACTACAGATATTAGAGTTACACGAAGAAATATATACTTTAGAACCGACATTGAAGAAAGCACTTGATGATGAAATGATACTTTTGTGTAAAGAGGTGGGTGTTGATTGAAAAATTGTATAAAATTATATTATATACGTTAATCGTGTTTAATAGAGTATGATTAATAAAATAATAAGAATTTATGTAATTAGCGATTATATTTATGTATGAAACATGATAACAAAAATATTTTAATCTTGAAATATGTACAAATATCTATATATATAAAAGGACTTGTCCTCACTGACTGAGGTAAGACGCACGCACAGCCGTAACTGCTGGTGGTAGAAACATGAAATTTGGACAGATGTTTACTTTCGTTATCTGGACATCCACTAAGAAGGGATTTTGAAAAATTTTTACTCTAAAGGGGTGAAATAGGAGTGGAAAGTTTGTATGGAAAAAAAATTAAATCTTCACCGATTTTAATAAAATTTGAAATTTAGATTTTTAAAAGTATTTAATTGAACACGTATTTCGTCGTTTTCTAGCATTCTCCCCCTAAGGGTGTAAATAAGGGGTTGAAAGTTTGTATAGAATTTTTTATTAATCGACACCAATTTTTGTAAAATTTGAAATTCAGACTCTTAAAAGTATTTAATTGAACACATGTTTCATGGTTATCTAGAATTCTTCCCCTAAGGGTGCAAATAAGGGGTTGAAAGTTTGTATGGAAAAATCTGAAATGGATTTTTATAAAATTTGAAATTTAGACTCTTAAAAATATTTCATTGAACACATGTTTCGTGGTTTATTAGAATTCACCCCTAATTACGCAAGCGAAGCTGCGCGCGTCCGCTAGTTATATATAAATATTAAACACTAATTATAAAAACGTTAAAACTACGACAACCATAATCTTAGAAAACGTACCGCGTCTCTTAGAAACCGTTCTTTTTCAAAAGAATTTTTATAACTATTTTCTTACGTTTTTTTTCCTTAGTTTGGAAAAATACATTAAAAATGTTAATAATCTTATACATTTTTATATATTTTTAGTATACATCCGCATGTGAAGAGCCCACAGATGATGATAAAGAACAATATAACTTCCATGATAAAATGAAAAACCAAACACTCCCTGAATTCAAGAAGGTAACTACAATTACGTATTAAATGGCGAAACTTAACGATGCGCTTCGTATTTCTTTATCAGAGCCAGAAAATAATTCCTTCCCTCGAGTGGGAATTGAACCCGTAACCATCGAGTTAGACGTGCCGTTGCGCCACTAAGCTCTGATGATAAGGCAAAGCGGAAAGTGGATGACAAAGTGCCGTAACACTTGGATCCTCAGATCCGGCTCTAGGCTTTAAATTTTTTTTCTTATCACGCTGTAACCAACACATAGCAGGGTAGGCAGAAGGAACCTGATAAACTAAAGTTAAGGCTCCGTTCCCATAGAGACACTTCCGTCCCCCTTTTTTCCGTTGAATTCTGGAGGCGTTGCGTGTGCGAGTGGCGGAACTCAACGCCTCGCTTAACCTCAATACCAGAGCGTGAAAATTAAAAACTATGTTATACAACTTGAACATTAATTATTTACTATTTCCTTCCAGATCGTTCAACTGCATGTGACAAAACGTCTACTAAATATACCCAATAATCTAGTAATAAGAATTTTTGCCCATCCGAAACTACCAAAACGTGACGTCATAGATGAATTTCTTAAAAATTACGATGTGGCAAGTCTAAGGAAAAGAGAAAAGAAGTATCAAGGTTTCTACCTCGTTACATGTGCGAGTTATGAATCATATGATGAAATATTAAAGATGGGTAAATTTAAGGTTTCTGGTGAGTGTTGATTTTTGTTCATATCTCGCTCTATCTCGCATTAAGCGGGGTATGAAGGAATCTAGTGTTGAAACACTCTCTTTCCCACTTCTTGTACAATTGTAGATATATTTCGTATCGAGTTTAATTCGTATCCCCGAATGAGCATCGAATCCATAACTGTTGCGTTTACAGTTAGGCGCAAAAGTGAAAT